>JAHDVE020003373.1:0-104412 GCA_022606495.2 Halesus radiatus | reverse complement strand
TTGTTTCAAGTCCTTATCCCTGATAACATAGCAGCCAAATATGAACATTCAGGAAAATTATTACACAGGTATATATAGTGAGCATTGGTAAAATATTAAAAATATGTAGGCACAAAGTGAAATCCAAATGTATGAATTCAAGCAAGATGCATCTGCCGCTAGGGGCACTATCCGTGTATGGCCTTTTATATAGAACAGTTTTGTCTTGGTCCATGGCAAGTCTGGCTCTTCTCATAGCTTCTGCTATTGTTTTCCTTAGAGTCTTCAGAGTTTGTTTAATGGTCAGTGTCCAAGCCCGCTCAAAGCATAACAGGGGAAAATGGTGGCTTGTAATATCAGTTTGTTTATACTGAGATCTTTGTTTGTCCTTTATTGTCATAAACAAGAGATACAAACAGTGCAAAAAACGTTTAGTAACGCTATTGATAAAAATATTGATTGTAAATAACAGCGGACCCAGGATTGATCCCTGTGGCATGCCAGAGGTAACTGGTTTTGTAAGTATGAGACAAACCAGCCTAATATTTTCCCCAGCTTTGTCTTAGTGTCTTAAGAGTTTGTTTAATAGTCATCCTGAAGTGCTTCTCCAATAGAGGAGTTTCTCAATCAATACCAGTATGTCTACCACCTCTAGCTAGTTGTGTTGTTGGGTTCCTCCCGCTGCCATAATTCTTATTTAAAAAAAGGACACACATTCCCAGGCTATGAATAACCTGACAATATGAAGACCTGAATTAAAGAAAGCACTAAGAGCCAAAAATGTTAAACTGAGATATGGGGTTTTTATTGAATAAAAACACTAAATATTAGGAAACATGTTTTTCTACAAAAACATTGGAATTTTTTTGATGAATATACCATGAAATTAAAGATATAGCTAATTTAGTTCGAATTTATAGAAGGTGTTAAGTGCCACGACCCATTTCACAAAAAGGATCTAAGTGCCTTGAGAGAAGTTACTAAAAAGGACTATGTGTAACCACCTCAGTACTTTACAGCGCCCTTGAGGTGATTTTTCACAAAAACGGCGCTATACAAATCATCCAATTATTATTATTATTATTACTTTAGTCATTTTATTACTAAACACGGCCATTACCTGGTGGCACTTAGTGCTTTTATTGGAAAACATACCCGGTACATTTGACTTGTTCGTTTTTGCTACATTGTGTATAGCCACAAATGATTTTTACAGCGCTCGAGTCTTTATTTAGAGTATTGGCGATGGCACAAGGACCATTTCTATATATTATTTACTTTAAATATTGATTTTTTTAAGCACTTAGTTTAATTCAGGTATTCATATTTGAAATTTCCTTCATGGTGTTGGTAAAATGGTGCTTGAGCAATGATGGAAGACTTACCTGAAAGAGGATTGAATCCCTGATGCCCGATGCTTTAGACCAAACAACCAAGTAAGGGGGTGCGATGTGCATTATGCACTATGTTGCAATAAGCTTGTTAGAATTAATAAGTTAACAAGGACAAAAGAAGGCGCCTGAATAGCTCAGCAGAAAGAGCATCTGTTTGAAAAGTGAAAGGTTCCTGCGTAGATTTAAAATTTGAACAATTTATGACATTATTGTTGTCTACGAAGTTTTCTTTTTATAATTCATATGCATGTGTTTTGAAAAAACTCGTGAAATCTTGAAACTGAAATGATTGCCAAGTACAAGTTATTATAATATGAATTTGTTTCTTTCAAACTGCAATGTTCTTTATCATGAAACTTTTATTGTATTGAATATTTACACATAGCTTATGTTATATGTAATTATTGATGAAAAATAAATTGTATTAAATATATTTTGTATTAATTCCTCCCCCCTTGCCCCCCCTGCCCAGTGGTAGCTTTAGCTCTCTATCCCACACACAGAGAGTTAACTATGGAGAGTACAATGCCACAAACAGTACATTTTCACCAAAATGAGCCGTGAAGACAATAATTTAATTACGATATTGAACAGTGGCGGTTTTCTCTAATGAGCGGTTTTGCAGTGAACTCCCAAAGCAAAATTACGCCGAACATGACTCACTTGGATTATAATATTACTACAGTTTGAACAGCGCACCACTACTCCATAGAATTTGCCAGTACAAATTCCCAAACAGTGCCACGACTCCATAGTAATAAAATCCATCAATAGGAACAAAGCGTGATCCGAATCCCGGAATGCACGTATGGAGCTAAAAAAACTATGGGATATTTCATACAACATAAATACGGTTTCAAACGGTGCCAAAACGTGTATCAAAGTCGAAATTCTCTATTTTGGTATGCAATGATAAGGAAAATATTTTTTCTTCTTTTCTGTGTGTTTTTCTATATCATTGTGTGAATGCTATTCATATTTTTTTAGTATTTAAAAGTTTTTGTTATTTCTAATTTTAAAATAGTTAATTTGTGATGGAATTTGATTTTAAGAGGAACGGCTGCGCTGCCCGTTTCATACATAACTTAATTTCGGATTTGAGGCCAAAATACTCATCCAAACTGAATGTTATATTTCTTTAATTAAAGGTTTAGCAAATATCTAGCATGGAAGGAAGTATTTTATTTATTTTTGTTTTAAATTATGAAGTTTGGCCATGAAAAAAAATGTCAATAATTTTAGATGCAATTTAGCAAATTATTTGCAGGTTTGTCGTATTTTTTAAAAATTATCATATTTGCTATGTAATTAACTAACTAACTAACTAACCATCACGCCGTTTCCCCGCAGGGGTAGGCAGAGAGGACGGACCGCCAAACAACTCGATCTTGGCATACACTTCTTGCTTCATTCACATTCATACAACGCCTCATACATTCTCTTCTGTTATTCGACTTCTGACATGGCCCGACTCGAGTATTTCATTCACTTGATCGTGCCATGTCTTCCTCGGGCGTCCCCGGCTTCTTCTTCAGAGAAATTTCACATTCGCGTCATATATTCTCCGCCCACACTCGCTTTTCTTCATTACTCATGCCCAAACTGCATCTAGCGTCCCCTTCTGGCATCTTGCTCACTACGCTTACATCAGCCTTGCATTCTTTGCATTCTTTACGAATCTCAATATTTTTCACTCGATCATACATGGTTTTACCACACATTCGTCTCAGAGATCTCATTTCTACAGCATTCAGTCTACTTTCATCCTTCCTCTGCCAGTTCCATGCCTCACTGCCATACATCAAGTTGGTATCAGCACTCCATTGTGGACTGCTAGCTTCGCTTCCTTGGACAACTTTTTGTTTGCGCCAACCGCGTTCAGTCCTCCGTTAATGGAGTTTCCTGCATTCACCCTTCTTTCAATATCCCTATCAGTCTTTCCATCTCTCGTAAACATACTTCCCAAATACAAACTCATCAACCTGCTCCAAGTATTCATCATTCACAACTATATTGCATACTGTTTTCGTACTCTCTCTTTCAAACACCATGACTTTGGACTTATTTACATTCATCATTAGCTCATTCATCATACATACTTCGTTCATCCTAGATACGAGGGACTGTAGATCTTTGCTATGTAAATATGATAAAAACAAAACATTTAAAAAAAAGAACGTTTTTTCGGGTCGATATTTTAAATTATGTACGGCAAATTTGTGTTCCAAGGTACATTGGTCGTTTTTGATTAAATTTAAAGTCCACCATAATGCTTATTTTAATATTTAAAAAAAAAAATATTATTTCATTATATTTTCAAAGCAGATAGGGTAAAACTTTTTTTTAAATCACCGTTAGCCCCCAAATAATTGTTTATGGTGCCTCTAAAATTGCGAAAAATTTATTCCTTTAATAGCCTATATTTCATAATGTAAAACAAAAATAAATAAATTACTTCTAATCCTACTTAATGAAAAAAAGATCATTAGGTTTAGGTGAGTATTTTGGCCTCAAACCCAAACCAGACCGGCCGTGAGGCCGTTCCTTTTAATATGACACTTTTTTGGTTTTTCCATCTTAATAATATAAATGTATAAATTTGTTTTGAACCACTGAAATTTAAATAATCTCGACCGGTTTCGGGAGTACAGTTCCTACTTCAAGAATATATTAAAACTAAACTACAACATAAAATAAAGATAGATATACACAAATATTTAGGTGTTGTAGAGGGAGCCGACCAAAGGGGGGGGGGGGGGGTAATTAGGGTTTTTTGGAAGAACAAAGCGATTCACTGAAAAAATATCTAAAAAACTATATGATAATTTTACTTAGTTATTCAATATATTAAAATTATCATTTAGGGATTTTCGAATTTCCAGTGCTTCTAAATTCCAAAACCGGTCGAGATTATTATTATGACAAACCACAAAGTAAATGCTTTTTACAAATATTTAATAGCACAATTTTTAAAATATCAAATACCTTCCTTTCTATACAAACTTTTGAAATGAAGCGACTCCATAAAGAGATCTAAACATATTGTCTTTTTAGCAAATTATATACTTAAATTTAATAGTTTTTCTCTTTAAAATGTTTAACGGCCAACAAAATTCTGAATTCTCGAGAAAAATGTGTAAATCTTAACACGGGCATAACCATTCTACAAGAAGAAATGAAATTAGACTTCCCGAAAGAAAACAAACTCGCAAAACTCATTACTATATAGAGCCGTGAAGATCTTCCAAGAAATACCCAACAATATAAAAGAAAAGGAAAATGTTTCGAAATTTAAGAAGGAAGTGAAGAAATACGTAATTTGTAATTTTTAATTATATATTGTGACTTAAATTGCAAATTTTTTTGTGTTTAAGATATATTGTGTTAATAGTAGAATACATGTAACCAATGTACATATGTTCTATATTAAATTAAATAATATATAATATTCGATGAAGAATAAATCTGTTCATAGAAAGCCGATATTTATTCCTTTTTTAAATGGTCTTTAATGTTGAACTGAAAATGATTTACAATAAAAAACACATAAATTTGTTGTAGACCACTTTTATTTTATCAAAACTCTACCGGTTTCGGAAGCACCCTTCCTTCATCAGGAGAATATTAAAACTAACTTATGATATAAAAGATTGACAAGACATATAAATTTTAGGTGTTGGAGTGGGGGGTAAGCAAATGGGTAGGGGTAATTGTAGGATTTCCGGGAAGAACAGAGCGATTTATTGGGAAAATATTCAGAATGGGACTAAAAGATAAGTTAATTTGGTTATTTAAAATACTAGCATTATTATTCAGGGATTTTCTAATTTCGAGTGCTTCTAAGTTATCAATTGTTTTGCTTTTATTGTTACGGTGAAGAATTGTAACCCCTGTGTCCTTGTTAAAAGTGTGATCTTTGTAAATTAGATGATTGGCAAATTCTGAGAAGTTATTATTTAAGCATCTTAAATGTTCTGTGACTCTAATATTTATATTTCTAGTTGTTTTACCTATGTAGAGCGATGGACAATCATTACAACATAGTTGGTAAATACCTGAGTGGCTTAATTTATGTTCTCTATCTTTAGTATTTTTTAGTAATTTACCTAAATTGTTATCAGTATAGAACGCGGGTTTAATGTGAGAAGGAAATTTTTTTGTGCTAAGTGAGGAAAAGTTGGATATATATAAGATTCTGCGCCATTGAACGGGATTTATTATTTTTTTATTATTTATTTATTTTATGATTTATTATTATTTAACATTTTTCGTAAACCTACGTACACAGATATAACAATCCATAACATGTCAAACCATCCGGTCACACATAAACATTCTGCTTATCATTCAATGGTGCACCGGCTAGTAAAAATCCCACTATCATCTGTTAATTTCACGATTGAACTTTGAAAAATTAAACAAATTGCTCTAAATAATGGTTATTCCATAAATGTAATTGATAAAATCCTCAATAAGAAACCTCAATTCATTTCAACAAATACATTTTTATTTAATACACCTGAAAATAATAATAAAATAATAAATCCCGTTCAATGGCGCAGAATCTTATATATATCCAACTTTTCCTCTCTTAGTACAAAAAATTTCCTTCTCACATTAAACCCGCGTTCTATACTGATAACAATTTAGGTAAATTACTAAAAAATACTAAAGATAGAGAACATAAATTAAGCCACTCAGGTATTTACCAACTATGTTGTAATGATTGTCCATCGTTCTACATAGGTAAAACAAATAGAAATATAAATATTAGAGTCACAGAACATTTAAGATGCTTAAATAACAATAACTTCTCAGAATTTGCCAATCATCTAATTTCCAAAGATCACACTTTTAACAAGGACACAGGGGTTACAATTCTTCACCGTAACAATAAAAGCAAAAAAATTGGATAACTTAGAAGCACTCGAAATTAGAAAATCCCTTAATAATAATGCTAGTATTTAAATAACCAAATTAACTTATCTTTTAGTCCCATTCTGAATATTTTCCCAATAAATCGCTCTGTTCTTCCCGGAAATCCTACAATTACCCCTACCCATTTGCTTACACCCCACTCCAACACCTAAAATTTATATGTCTTGTCAATATTTTATATCATAAGTTAGTTTTAATATTCTCCTGATGAAGGAAGGGTGCTTCCGAAACCGGTAGAGTTTTGATAAAATAAAAGTGGTCTACAACAAATTTATGTGTTTTTTATTGTAAATTATGGCGAGCCACAAAGTTAATGCTTTTTACAAATATGGAAAATGATTTAGACCACGAACAGCCGCTGCAATTGATTTGCTACAAATAATATAAAGAAAACAACTTAAATAGGTTTATAAAGCGTAATTTTATTAGTTCCCTGACATACGTATTAGAGTCGTTTTATGTAAAGTACAAATAATCAATACACAACCAATTTTCATTTAAATATAGACCACTTATCAATACATATTTCGTTCCTAATATGAATTCCGTACATTATACGGAATGAAACACAGTAATACATTACGATACGTACGGAATTGAATAGACATTTAATTCTCCTTTTTAAAATAGACAAAAGTGCATCATCATTTTACATTTTATTTTACTTTCCAAATTTAAAATATGTTTGAATGAATGGCTATTACCAAATACCATAGAAATATGACAATACTCCTGACATTTATCATACATTGAGATGGCAACACACTACACTAGCGCCCCTCGCAGCGCGAGTTGAGTTTTTCCATACATTTTCTGTGAAATATATTCTTAATAAATTATATATATGGAAAATTAAAAAAATAAATATTAGGTAACCTACATATGATTTTACTCTAATCTATTAGGATTGTATTAACATTTCAAGCCTCGCTGCTCACGCACGGTCTATATTGTTTAGAAAGATAATAAAATATTTGTTATAATAGCAACACAGTCTGGAAGTGCTATAGCCCAGGTTGCTAGAGGTGCTAGTGTAGCGTGTTATCAGTATTTTGATGTCTATGATATTTGATTACGCGTGTAGCTTTGTAATAACCTCTTTAAAAATATATATATTCATGAGCAAAAAAGGAGTAGGTCACCTAGTATTTATTTTTAGAATTTTCGATTTCTATAATTTATTAAGAATATATTTCAAACTATGAAACTAAAACTATTAAAATGTACGAAAAAAATCAATTCGTACAACTCGGGCCGCTCGAGAGCGCTAGTTAGCATTTTGCCATCAGATGTCAGAACCTGGAGGTATTGTCATTTTAGAGTATTTATTATTACTTTGGCATTAATAAAAGAAAGTTTAAAAATAAGCATTAAAATCACAATTCAAGTCAATTATCCAACAATTATTGTATAAAGGTTCAGATAAATAGGCACTCGATAATTATGCTTCTGTAAACAAGTTGAAAATTATGAAATATTAAAAAAAATAGTCGAATCAAAATATTTTGGACATATATTCCGTTTATTAGATTTTATTTACACACACACACAGTAAATACTTTTCCATACAAATATACTAAAATTCTACCAACCAAATTCACGCTTACGGCGTGTGCAAACGGAGCCAATATTTAGTCGAGTAGCTAGTGGTAACTAAAGCACTGTTCTGCCAGCGCTGTCCAAATGTACGTTTTAATAAGGTGATGCTCCCACGTACTACAAAGTTGTGCACGATTTTGGTGACTCACCGATTGCCCCATAGGTACTCGTGAACTCGAATTTGATAGTAGATTTGCGAGTGTCCAAACGCTGCTAGTGGACAACAGCTGCCCCCACCTACACCAGAAGGGTGCGCGTGTAGGCAGTGGTGGGGGCTACTCTCCCATAAAAATAAAATTCATTCTATTCCAGTCAACTAAAAGTTTACTACTACATACCACTAAAGCGTTTTGTCCATACGTGGCCAGTGCCTACAAATTCTACTCAACATTTTAATTACCACTAGCTACTTTACTAAATACTTGCTCCGTGTATACACTCTATTACTTGCTCCTATGAGGATTTTTTTATCCATTGGCCCTTGAACCATTGCTATGAAATGGCTAAGACTGAGTTAATTATGTTAAAAAATTTCGAAATATACTCCAGTGTACCAAACATAATACATATAACTTTTGCACATAATTTTTAATGGTTATTTTTTTTATTTAATAAGGATAAACGAAACGTAATACGGCCTCACAGATGACACTAATTTAAATATTTTAGAAAAAAACACTTAGCACATAATGCTTTTAAATATTGAAATGAATTATTACATTACATTATTATTGCAGGTTTAAAGCTCAAGGTCCTTCAAGAAACTTATAAAAATAAAATATATTAGGCAAATACAAAATATATCATAGTGAATGAACAAAGAAAGGAGTGTGAGGGGAATATATGACACAAATGTGAATGGAAGAAGAAGCCGGGGACACCTGATGAAGACATGGCACGAACAAGTGAATTAAATACTTGAGTCGGGCCATGTCAGAAGTCGGAATAACAGAAGAGAATGTAGTGCAATCTTTAGAGCACAGGCTTCAGGTGGTAATGCTGTCCTTGTTCTACCGGTATTTCAATGGAAGATGCTCTGAGGAGCTAGCGTCATTGATTCCTTCAGTACCGGTGCATAGTTAGGAAACACGTCAAACGCGGACCCAACATTTGTACACGGTTGGCATTTGTAACATGAGAATGGGACTAATTCCTGAGTTCAATAGCCTGGCTGTGGAACGATTTACCAACCTCTGTGTTTCCTCCCTCCTACAACTTGAGTCTCTTCAAGACCCATGTTCACTCCTTCCTCTTCTCAAAAATACCCTACACACAGCATCCTCAAAGTAGGCCCCGAGGGAAATTATTTTTCTCAGGGCCCCCTGTGCAGAGTTAATGTAAAACAAAAAATACACTATTTTTATAATTTTCTTAAAGGACTTCTTGAGCTTTAAACTTACAGTAACAATTTATTCCATTTCATATTCCATATGTACACGCGTCAACAAACAATTCATCTCAATATTTAAAAGCATTACACACTAAAAGCGTTTTTTTTTTCTAAAATATTTAAATTAGCGCCATCTGTTTCATGTTTCATTCAAACCCCATTGCCCCATGGATGTCACTAGTTTGTCTGTATTTAGTTCGACGTACTGAAGGGCCGAGACTGCCGTGGTTTGGGGCCAATGGATTAAACTGTAACAAACGCCCGACCGAATCAAGGGGTTCATTATTTTTACCAATTTTACATAAAGCCAGATAAATAACATAATGTGCGTTCATCAAAAATTTGATTTTATTATTGTCACTAAAATTTGTTTAACGCACACACAATGTAATGTTAATCAGTGAAGACGAAGTAGTAAAATTGGCACAATATTGTTTGGGTTTAGTTGATTTATAAAGAGAAAGAAAAATAGTTCTCAGATAGGTTTAATTTCCAATAAAGAGTTTAGGCACACATTGGTAATAATTAAAATGTTATTATAAATTTAATAATTAAGATTTTACAATGAATCAAATTGCATTATTACTATGCGGTACATAATACTGAATATGTAAACGATTAGAGTTTTTTTTTAATGGATTTAGAAAGAACAGCTAATAGAAAGTTACAAAAGAAATTACATAGTTAGTAATTTTTTTTTGATTTAGAATGAAAGTAAGGTTGGGATGTTTCAAATTCCATCACATTCGATAATCATCAAATCAACAATCAGTGCTATTTAGAATTTTTAACATTTGAATGGCCCTCGTTAAACGCCGATTCGCAGCCTTTAGTTTATGACAAACTAGCTGATGTGTACCCGGCCTCGCTCGGGATTATTATTTTTTTGTATAAAGTTATGAAGTTGTGAATTCTTGATTATCGTTTGAGTGCCATAATTGATTTGACAGCGAAAGTAACTATCTCTAAACAAAGAAACATTCATTATTTTTATAAACAATAATTATTAATCTAAAACACTCATCCAAATTGAAAAAACCTTCCGAGCAAAGATAAATGTCGCCGGCAGGACTCGAACCCGCACCCTTCTAATATCCGGTCAGATGCTCTACCGTTGAGCTCGTCGGCTTATCGCAAACCCGCCAAGTTAATCAATATATACTAGTGTTCCATTCAATAATTACTGTTTTTATTATATTTTTCACCTGTAAACAACCAACTTTATTAGTATGAGAGAGGCTTGTAACGGCTAAATCCCTCAAATAGATGGCGTCGAGACAAATTATGTCTACATTTTATTGGTGAAAATTGCTTTGACTTGTCAAAAATAATATAATAATTTACAGGTGAAAAATATAATAAAAACAGTAATTATTGAATGGAACACTAGTATATTGATTAACGGGTTTTAAGGACGTATGTAGACATCTAACCGGACATTAGAAGGGTGTTCGAGTCCTGCCGGCGTCCTTTTCAGGTTTTTCAATTTGAATGAGTGTTTTAGATTAATAATTATTGTTTATAAAAATAATAATTGTTACCCTTTGCACTATGCACAAAAATCTTGTCTTAAGTTTTAAAGAACTTTAGTTTATCAATTAATAAAGAAACATTCATTTGAAAATTTGATTTCATTCCAAACATATCTAAATAATAAAGTTCTTAAGTAGGTACCTATTTGTGTTTTCCATTTTGAAATATTCTACCCAAACAAATCTTCTCCTTTTGAATATGTAATCTGTGTCTAACCAGAGTGGTACATCTATAGGCTAACCTCGATACAACATGGCGGGTTGAATATTTTTCATACTAATTTTAAAACGTTGTAGCAACAGTTTTACATATTGGATTTCATTCAAACTACTCTCTAAACCTTCCCGGTACAAATAAGAACAAACTGTGCTATTTTCAGCAAAACCGGTTGAGTAATTTTCGAGAAAATCGAGGACACACAGACAAACATTCATTTTTATATAGAGAAGAGATAATAATATTTGGATGACTTGTACAGTGCCATTTTTGTGAAATATCACCGCAAGGGCGCTGTACAAATGTTTTTTTGTGCAATGCTATCTTATCACTAACTATAGACAGTCTATTATTGCTAGTTATGGCTAACAAATTGTATTCATCAGTTCATCGATCTTTAATACCAAACTATGTACATCTACAATGCATTTGACCCAGCATTACTAATTTTATGTATAAGAAGATAATATTATATAGGACCATACTCTTAGCTGGCAGGTCAACGCTGAAATTTCTATATGGTTCTCCACGCATAGGACATAATATTGGAAATCGACACCCCATACATATAAGGTCGGAACTACGTTTTGGGCTATTTTGAGTTAAAGTATTTTATTATGTAATTTTAGTGATACATATTACGGTGAAACTGAAGTATTTGGCGTGTGTTTAGGTTCTATCAGCCTCTCGATAGCCGATGATGATGCTGATCTAAGAGTTGACTGCCTTAGACTGGTATTTTCCGAATCGCACAGTTTGGAGATGTAAGGTGGGGCTATTTCATTTATGGATTTAAACACCACCCAGCACAATTTGTACTGGATTCTTTCGGGGCGTTACGAAGGTGCAAACCTTACCTAACCTACAGTTAATATAACCATTTACTATAGGTGTTACGAGAATCAGCGTTTAACGGAAACCGTTCAAGAAACAGACACTTTTAAAGGCAATGATCGTCTATTTGATGGATTTTGAAAAATCTCTACTTAACTGTCACCGCATCATAACAAAGGTTCATGCTAGTGTATATTTTCTTAAGAAAAATCCTATTAACAATAAATGTCACCACATGTCCCGGCCACGGACAGCCTTGTGGAGATACAGAGCCCAACCTATCCGCAATATGAGAAGTGTATATTTTGGCCTTTTTTAGTGCATATAATTCAATGCCTGGTGATAACAGTAAAAAATAAGTATTAAATCACATATACAGGTTACCTTCTACACACACTCATCCTATATCATAGAATTATTCCATACATAATGTATAATTACAAATGACTTAAATAACTTGTTACAATTTGACTAACTACACAAAATTGGTTCAGGATGGACAGATTCTCAATGAACAAAGTCTCTAATCATCAGATATAATACATATTATTATAGAACGGGGGTTTAAATATGATTACGCATTAGAAAATAAATGCCAGATAGATTGGCTGTTACGTTAATAGTAATACGCAATACATAATCAGCTATGTTTATAACATTTTATGGTAAAAACACAATGGCAAAAACAGACTAGATATATCGACGGTCCCAATGAACAATGTCGGATGTACAAATGGTATCTTCTTATCAGAGCTGTTTAAAGTTTCGCTTCTTTAGAGTTTCATGTCTACATTTTTATTATTTTTGACATAAAGAAATATAGTGCTGTTTTTATATTTTGCATAAACCCCTATTTATTTCATTGGCAAAACATATTATTGCAACTACTACAGCTCTTATGTAAAGTTACCAATTTACACATCCGACATTGTTCGTTGGAACCGTCGAAATGTACATATGTATTTTTAAACAAGGCCTATATTTCCAAAGTGTACTTATTCCACTCAAGCAAATTTTTGGCAATGATTGAAGGAAAAAGTGTTTTCCGAGTAGATCACAGAGCAAATAATACATAGAAATGCTTTAACACGCAAAGGGAAGAAACCAAAATAATGGGGAAGGTTTAGGTGTGCCACCAATTTAAGAAAAACAGCAAATAAGTAAAAAGGTTTGGCTTGTTTAAAAAAACCGAATATTTTGTTATAGTATTTAGTTTGACCCTTTTTATAAATGTTTTGTAATTTGCTTGCAGCAGTCTAAATCACACGAAACAAAAGTGGACGGCAGTGAACTAGGCTGGTGCCAAAATGGATGTTAAGTGACTTTTGCCTACAGATGTTTGTCAATTCTTTTTTATTTTTTTAATTTGACACCTCACAAGAGCACCCGGTTGGGCAAAATTGTGAGGCGGGTTAAGGAGGGGGTTGCAGGAAGGGATTTGTTAATGCAGGCTTTGAAGAGACCCGGATTAAATGTTGTGGGAAAGACAGATGCCGGTAGCTCTTTCCACATATGAGCCGATTTACACAAAAATGAGTCGGCGAAACGACCCGTTCTCATGAAGCCGACATCAACCGTGAACGGATGTTCCGCTCGCGTCTGTCGAGTTTCAAGCACGTGCACCGGTGAGGAGGGGATCAATGCTGCTAGCTCCTTCGAGCAGGCTCCATTGAAATATCTGTAGAACAGACTCAGCATACCTACATTGTGTCTTTGCATCAGAGATGGCAGTCGGTCTGTTAACAACGAATTGTCAATCAGACGAACCGCCCTCCTTTGCACAGAATCAAGTATTTGGAAGCTCCAGCCCAGAGGTGACTTCCAAATTCAATTGTTGGACGTACTTGATATTTGTATAGAATTAGCAGTTGATCAATATTGAAGAATCTGCTAGCCCTATACAAGACGCCCAGTTTCTAGGAAGCCAGATTTACTCAGGCTTCTAGAGCCCCGATACTGGAGCTGGTCTGAAATACTCACTCCAAGCATTTCAATGGAATCTTTGTTGGGGAGGGTGCTCCCATCGAATTGCACCAGACAGTCATTGACCATCTTTTATGCGGAGATCAGCCAATTCTGACGTCTTGTTATTTATGTTGGAAATTGTATTTTAACTTCGATAGAGGTATTTAAATATTGATAAATATGATTATGTCATCACAACAATGTTTTTTTAGTTTCCATTTAGAGTAAATGTTTCTGAAAGTACTGGAATAAGTTCACTTTGGAAATATGGGACTCAAATGATGATAGTTTCTATGGCTAGAGATTCTAGACGATGCATAGGGCCCCATAGATATTATTTCTACCGATCCGAGAGACGAAAGAAAAGGAAAGTTGGAAAATACTCGACTATTCAAATCTTGTCACTAAACATAGCACCTTATCTACACGGCTGTCACATATGTGATCCATCGGCGGCTAACCCAGTATGCGGATATCGCGTAATATGATCCGTGAAGTTTCACTAAAATATTATTAGATTGGATTGAAAAGACCAGCGTGGTAAAGTTTAAAGCCATTTCTAGTAATGTTTCAATTCGAATGCTGGTCGACCCGACCAGGGCGATACTGAGAATATCTTACACCGATTGAAAGGATGATAAGAAAAATATAAGATTAGCAATTGGGGAAATCCTCAGCACGGGAAATCCCAGTGAGGATATCATTATTTATTATATTGTTATAAAAAAAGAAGATAATAAAACATTATTATTATTATAATTTGAATCTTCGGGCCCCTTTCTGAACATGATGTAAATAATATATATCTATGTTTACTATTTATTAAACTTATTTATATTTAAAAAATGCATTAACCTTATAATAATACTTAATCTGACTTGAAAAAATGAGAAAAAAAAATTAAAAAAGATTTCTAAAGACTCAATATAAAAAAAATTTATCTAAATATTATTTATAGAACACATTTTTATTCGTATAATACATACTATGTATTTTATTATTAATTTAACCCCCTCCGTCTCCGCCCAAATCCTATCTTTTACCCTCCATTACCTTAGTGAGCGGGCTTAAATATAAGATTGCTATCAGCGAGTGCCGCTAGCACATAACACAGTTTATGATTCTTTGAAATAAAAATAAATAAAAGCCCTACAGTAGAAATAGGCAGCCCGCTCACTGGGTAGAGAAGATTATCTCCACGTTTATGCAGCTCTAACCACAGTTGACACAGGAAGAGGGAGAAATGTTCCCTGGCACTGTACACAAAAATTTAACAATATGATAAAATATTAATGTAAATGTGATTTTTTTACATTATTATGAATTTGATTACTTAATAGGAAGAATTTAATTATGTATATAATTTTAATAATGCATCGAACCTTAAAGCTTCTTGAACCTAGAAATGAAGTTAGTCAGTCTTAAAAGGTTCAAGTGAAAATTAAATTAGTGATTGCAATTGGAAAGTGGATTGTAAAAACTTTACGGTGTAAAATGAGTGAAGAGTTTTTCATGAGCTCGGCTTACAGCACATTTCCTGTGTTTATTATTCACAGCGGAACCTCATATCAAATACATCTTCCAGTTAATAAATTAATTTCTTCTTCAATAATTAAAGTAAAATCATTTTGTGGCATCATTTTTATTTAAATGATTTAAGAGTTATTTTGTATAAATCACTATTTAATAAATAAATATCAACATGTTTCGACACCAATGGTTCCTTCCTCAAGATAAAAAGTATGATAAGGCAAATAATTGATAAATAATTAAGAATTACTTTATAATTACTTCGAAAGATTGGTATTCACTTTGCAGCATCATTATTAATAAAGGAATTGAAAATTACTTTGTAATCACCACTTTATTAATATATATGTATCAACATGTTTTGAAAGCGAAGCTTTCCTAATCAGGAATATGCAAAATACAACTTAATCTTCGCTTTCGAAACATGTTGATATGTATATATTAATAAAGTGGTGATTTTTAATTCATTCAAGAATTACTTTGTTTACTAATTATTTTTGTGTTTAATTCGTAGAACACTATTTAATTTTTAATTTTTTTTAAAAATTTAATAATGTTGTTATTAAGTTCTGCAAGTATTTTTAGTTTTTATTATTGTGACAGCTATTTCGGCGTTTAAGGCCATTTTCAAACTGCGGTTAATCCACATTGTGATGACTTATTTATATGATTTTATTTACTCCCCATTCTAATTTGGACGGGTTTTTAAAAATAATGATTTATTATCGGTAAAACCGATTTAGTTAGAAAACAATTAAAATTCTGAATTCTGTGAGGTTTTCACATTTATAATGTGTTTCCTCGTTGATAATGTTTTCTTAGTTGATGTATTTAAATGTGTTATAGCTGTCACAATAATAAAAACTAAAAATACTTGCAGAACTTAATAACAATATTATTAAATTTGATTTAAATTAAATTTAAAAAAAAAAACTTTGTTACACCACTGTTTTTAATATATAAACATCAACATGTTTCAAAAGCAAAGCTTTCCTCATCAGGATACACAGTATGTATACTGTATGTAGTGTGTATACTGTGTATCTTGATGAGAAAAGCTTCACTTTCGAAACATGTTGATATTTATATATTAAAAACAGTGGTGTAAACAAAGTATATAATTCTTTTAATAATGACGCCAAAAAATAACTATAAATCTATTGAAGAAAAAAGAAATAATTGATTTTATTTTATTTTGATGACTTGATTGCTCCTTGATTTCATCTAAATTTCTATTTTCTAATATAAATATAACAATTAGTGTTTTATAATAATTTTGCTTATTTTGATGGGCAACGTAAAAACATACATACTTTATTTTCGTATATGTAGAATAAAATAGTTATTCTGGGGAAATTAGTTATGATAGATATATGAGTATACAATTTTTTTAAATTCACATTTTCAAATTCAGTAAGACAGTACAATTTACGAAAACATAATTTTGCAATAAACACATAGGTTATTTACGAAAATAGACTCAGCCGGAGCACAATTGTACCCTCGGCACACTATGGGAATATTAGGCCGCGGGAGCTCGGTGTTCCAAAGGTTAATACTCAATTATTTACCCTATCTCATCACGTGTCATTATTTTTTTTTCAGTATATTTTGTATCCAGACGAGGGAACCATTGGTTTCAAAACATGTTGATATTTATTATAGTTGTTTATACAAAATATCCCTTAATCATTTCATATATTCATGAATTAGTAAATAGCAAATTAGAAACACTCGGGACTAGAGTTTTGGGTGACATTTGATTAGTATTTTATGAATCAGTTAATAAATTAAATTCCACCACGAATATTAACAGTTTAAATATAATAAAAATAAATAGTATTTTTTATAGAACAACTCAAATGGCTTTTAATCCCCTCGCATCCCGAGCGCCTCAATTGCAGTTAGTTACAGTTACCGATGCGATGTTTGTTATTGGTTGTGCCAGTGGATGGTATTGGTATAGAAGGATGGGCTCGTCAGGTACCCGAGCAGCAGGAACCAGGAGACCAGGCCCAGCACAAAGAGCGCGGAGAGGATGCAGCGCTGCAGGGGCGGGTAGTGGAATATCTCACTGAAGCTGGGCAGACCCATGTGGTTGCAGAATGCGTGCGCCAGTAGTGGCGCGACAAAGTGACCTGCGAAATTCATTAAATGTCACTTGAAATGGTTAACTAACTAAACATCATGTCATTTCTCAACCGCCACACAACTTTGTCTTGGCACGTCTACCTTGCTTCATTCATCATTTCGTCTGTATTATATTGCTGTAACATCCAAAGGCCATGTAAAATAAATGCAGGATTTTGAGGTTTATATCACAATTAAAAAACGTAATATTGACAATCACAGATTTTTTAGAACATCGTAGAGGTCTTATTTTTCATTGCAGAGTCACGGGACCCAGATAGATCAACGCAGAAAAAAAACCCTGTGAAATGGTATATACAGAGCAGTTTTTTGGGTAGTGGTGGTTACAGCAGTATTGCTTTCCTGCAATGATTACATACATACTCTTCTGTTATTCAGACTCACATTCACTTTCGTGTCATATATTCTCCTTATATTCTTTCTCCGCTCATCCCCTTCATATGTCCTAACCTTGATCCTATTCACTACGCTTTCTTCCGCCGCAATCTTTCCGGTTCTCCACATTTGTAACACGGTCAAACATGTTTTTACAGCAAATACGCCTCAGGGATCTTATTTCTACAGCATTCAGTCAACTTTCATCTTTCCTTTGCCAGTTTCATGCCTCACTGCCATACATCAGGGTTGGTATCAACACTTCATTGTGGACTGCTAGCCTCGCTATTTATTAGCGACTGCTGCGTTCAGTCCTCCATTAATGGAGATTCCTGCATTCTCCCTTCTTCCACAATGTCTTTATGAGCCTTCCCAAATGGATATAACTATATTTTTAATCATTCAAAATAATATTAGCAACTCTCAAAATGAAACTGAAAAGACACAGAAAAGAAAAGAGATAACGGTAGCAATTGGGACTCAAATCCAGGACCTCATGGTCTATCCGGAACCTTGTCTACTGAGCTACAGCTACCTGAATCCGTTCCGTCATTTTAATCGGTATTCATACTTTAATTTCTAAAAACTGTCAATATCATCTTCAATTAATTCCCATATATTTTTGGCTGTTACCTTTTTATCATGACTATAAGATTCTATCCGAACTTATTTGTAATCTTTGGATAGCGTTTCAGATATACCTATCCGATTTCAAGGTCCTGGATAGACCATAAGGTGCTGGATTCGAGTCCCAATTGCTACCGTTATCTTTTTCTTTTCGGATTCAAATTCCATTTTGAGAGTTATCTATAGTTAGTTTGAAAATTATCTTCAATGATTAAAAATACATTATAATGAGATTTATAAGCTACAATAAGTTATTCGAAAAATTGAAGAAAATAACGATGTTTAGTAACTAGAAAAGAATAGCCAAGCACATCCCGGCATTTCTCTTCGCCTTCTCCTTCCTTCCTGCATTTCTCTTTGTTACACATTTCTGAAAAGTTCATTTAAGAAAAAAAATTAAGTTGAAAATCCACGAGTCACCATAATGATAAGTAGCATTTATAGTAAAATCTCTTCTAAGTCACATTGTTTATAAATAGCTTGGTGATTGATATTTCCACTGGTATTTTATTTGAAACCACTTAATCATGCATGACTCGTAAAACTATCCAAGTAATGTACTACACTTACTTCTGTTTTTACTTGTTTAATCACAAATTACCTGTTCTTGCAAAAAGGAATGCTGAATATGCACCAAACAGCGTTGTGTATGCAAATTGGAAACCTAGAAATCAATTAAAAAAATTATTAAAACTAGAATGAACGTAAAAAAAGCATCAATAATAAGTTACAAGCTGCAATCACTCTTTATATTTTCAACATTCACACTCTCCTAGAAACTACATATAATGTTATCGATATTCACACTCTTCAAGAAACTATAATTGATATTCATACTCTTCAAGAAACTATAATGTTTTTGATATTCACACACTACAAGAAACTATAATGTTTTTGATATTCACACACTACAAGAAACTATAATGTTTTTGATATTCACACACTACAAGAAACTATAATGTTTTTGATATTCACACACTACAAGAAACTATAATGTTTTTGATATTCACACACTACAAGAAACTATAATGTTTTTGATATTCACACACTACAAGAAACTATAATGTTTTTGATATTCACACACTTCAAGAAACTATAATGTTTTCGATATATTTACATTAGACATGGGCGAAATTGAATGAATAAATTAAATTAATAAATTCAATCTCCTGATACATTCAATCTGATTCTTAATTTAACACGCAAGTAATTCTTCATTCCTTAGCTTAGGCCTTGCAACCCTACGATTATTTAACGCGCGGCAAATAATTACGGCATGGATACTATGGATGTCGTGCAGTGAGCAGGACTCCATCCAACGTATAGAATCCCGCACCGAAAACCATAAAAATCCGAATGTCATCATTCAAACCGCCTAGTCAGCCAGTCAGTAATTCCGAGCAGCGCGTATTTCCTTTCGCAGTCCGTATTCACTAATTCAAGGAATTAAGAAATGTATTCCGTATTCATTTGTGACGTCGTAGTCACTATGTCTCTGGTCCGTCGATATCGAATCTGTCCGTACTAGGTCTGCAGGGCGCAAGTTAGTCAAGTCACTGCGAGACACTAGTCAGAAGTTCCTAATTCATTCCTCAATGCCCGCGGCGATTTCGCTTGTGTTAGTCCCAGCTCGGCCAAGCCGTCAGTTTCACTAATCAGGTGGGAATTTCCGAAGTAACAGTACTCGGTAGGGTGCATCTTTATTTGGATCGCAATATTCTCTTTAAAAATGAAGCCATTATTTACTACATTGAGGCGTTTATACATTTTTCGTATATTTTATTATCTAGTATAGCTAAAAATATCTCTAATGATATAAAAAAAACATATATAAATGAAATAGGAAAATATTCTTAAAGTTTTATTATATTTCCATAAAGCTAAATAAATGTAATTACAACATATAAACAAAACACTTATTTACTTCCATTTTAGATTTCACCGAATAAAACCCAAATGAACTGCGCATCAAGGACTGATGCAATACTTGACAGTTGTTTTTTTGTTTTAAATTCCAGAGGAGCGGCGTGTCAAAAAACGAAAAGCAAAAATTGTTATCTGATTTATTATTTTGTTGGCAAACAAATATGATTTATACTATTGTATGAAGCTATCACTTTGTGGTTATCCATTATAATCAAATGAAACAATCAAACTTTGTTTTAACCACATTTATTTTACACGCCTACCGGTTTCGGAACAACCGTTCCATCTTCGGGGCAAGGTGTATACTAAACAATATTACAAAATTATGGAACAACATACATAATAAGTGTCACGGTGGGGGTGGGGGGGTGACTAGGGATCAGTAAAGAGTGGGGGAAGAGATAGAGATTGAGGGAGGGGTGAAAGGAAACATTTAAAATGGGGGTGTAAGATAGGTTTTTTTGATTATTAATAATAGAAAGTATGTTTTTGCGTTACAAGTCGGACACGCTGGTGTTCAACGGGTACAAATTTTGAGTTACCTATTGGACACGCTGGTGCTTCAAAGGTTAAGGGAAGACTGGGTGAATCAGACTGAATTGATTCACTGCTGCGAATGAATGTGCCCATGTCTAATTCAGTCTTGAAGAAACTATATTATATTAATTAAACTTACACGAAATTTGAACAGCACTCATCAAATCCCAACCACTTCTTAATTTCTCTATCATGTGATGGAAATGTGCTGAAAACAGAAATCAATTGATATAATAAAATAATGTGAACCGGCAAAAATTGTAAGGCACAGATTAACATACTCATCTGTGTAGTCGGTGGCGTCGCCACTGTAGATATTGAGAATATTAAATAATAGTTCCTCTTGATCAGTCCAACACATCAGTAATCTTCCTTTGCTTCTCCTGCCTTCTGCATTGCCAGTGGCCATGAGCTTACCCAGGTTCGCAACGTGTTCATAGTGCCTAAGGATACAGGTTGTAGGCAGACAGTATTTTGAAAGCCTAGCTCTTCCAGAATGAATAGATCAGTGCGCCTGGCTAATCTTGGAAATTTCTAACGAAGATGGATCATCTCATCTAGGCATGCTGGATATTTAGTTTATGACTGATAAATAATTAAAGAATCTTACCTATCCCAAATATGAAGGGGCACACAATAATGGCAGGAATGGGGGCGAGACACTGTAGGAGCAGGGGCATCATGCACGCACGGAAGGTGAATTCCTCAGACAGCGGAGCCACTATGTGATTTCGCACCCAAATCAGGTCGCATACATTATTCCACCAATACATGGGTTCTGAAACATGAAAAGGGGCTTATTTTAATACACTTTGGCTGGGATCAGTGTTATGCATCGATATATCACTACTAGATTTGGCGTGTCATACAAATGAGTATGACAATTTTGGCCCTAATTTCATAAGACAACTAACTCCTTATTGAATTATGTTGCCTCGCTTCGAAAGTCTAGCAAGCTTCACTCCAAAATAACACAATGGTGGGAGGAGTCAAAATAACAAGGAAACATGGTTAACAAAGGTGATATACAGGGTGCTATTATTTTGTTTACTAAATTAATTTTTTATTTCATTTTTTTGTTTATATGTAAAGTTTCTAAGGCGCGCAATTAAAAATATGTATTAATATTTGAATGTTTAAACTTAGTTTTTTCTTTATTGAAGCTACGGTTTGTCTCTAATAAATGATTAGCATACTCAGAATTAGTGGCGGTTCATGACTTTTGAGTGAGCTAGAGTGCTAAGATTGAAAAATACGATTTTATTGATGTTGTTTTAGCTGAAAATGAATTTTTTTTTTTCAAAATTTCAATTTTTTGTATGAAGATTTTACAGTTAGGTGGGCTGAAAAATCTTCATACAAAAAATTGAAAAAATGAAAAAAAAAATCATTTTCAGCTAAAACAACATCAATAAAATCGTATTTTTCAATCTTAGCACTCTAGCTCACTCAAAAGTCATGAGCCGCCACTGCTCAGAATAGTTATTATGTTCCCTGATTTTAGATTTAAAAATTCTAGCAGTCATACCTACATACTGTGCGTCACATTCATTGCATTCTAAAGTATATATTCCATTGTATTCCCATTTATTAGAAATGTCCTTGTTGTTAATTAATTATTTTAACATGGAATTAGTGTAGAAAACTGGAGAAATGTTATCTGGTAACATGCGCGATATTTTTAAAGGTAAGTCACCTGTATAAAGAATTTTAAAGTTAATTTTTAAACTACTTTATACAGGTTAGGCGATGGGAAACAACTTGCTCTCTGGAGCTAAAATACAACCTTTTATAGGTCATCACACCTGTGACATCCCTTCCACGGGGTCACATCTCTAAGCCTGAGCGGCGGGGGTGAAGATCTAACCAATAACATCCCTCGTCCTATTTAGTAAGAGACGAAGCGATGCGGGAGTGAGAAAGTATTGGAGATGGAAGAACAAGGATCAATACACCTGGAAATGTGCCTATTACGAAGATGGTTTGTTACAATACTGTTTTGTGAGAAACTTTCCTTGTTTCTTATTAAGTGGTTACTTAATCCAGGTTCATACCCATTATTTAGTTAGGGCTGTTTGTTTTATAATGTTCATTTCGTCATTATAATGTTCATTGCTTAAAGGGACTTTAATAGCTCTATGTATCATTGAGTTGAAGGAGAAAAGGGATGAAATGAAGTAGATGGTATAACACAGTCAGTATGTGTAGGTTTTCTATGGATATTAAAGACCCACTTATCAAAAAAAATTGTTTTGGCGAAATTTTTACTTAATTTAGGTAAATTTAAGTTCTATAATTGTTTTCAACATAAAAATAAATAAAAAAACTACATTTTATTAAAGAAAGAAATAAGAATATTCTTGGGCAAACCAATCGTCAATACGGATAAAGTGAATGTTAAATACTATTATTATTCTTTCAGCTAAACTTTCTAAATAGGTACATTATTGTATTACTTTTGTTTAGTTATGATTTACTGTGAATCTCTGTACATAAAAATTAATGTTTGTCTTTCTGTCCTCGATTTTCTCGAAAATTACTAGACAGATTTCGCTGAAAATAGCATAGTTTGTTCTTATTAGTGACGGGAAGGTTTAGAGGGTAGTTTGAATGAAATCCTATGTGTAAAACTATTGCTATTGAACCCGCCATGTTATATTGAGGTTAGCCCATAGATATACCACTCTGGTTAGCAACAGATTACATATTCAAAAGGTTTGTTTGGGTAGAATATTTACAAAATAGAAAACACAAATAGTATAAGTACTGAACTTTATTATTTAGATATATTTTGAAAAAATGTTAGGAATGAAACATAATTTTCAAATGAATGTTTCTTGGTTTACAGGTAGTATAGTCGTCACAAGGCATTTCTATCACTGTCAAATCAATTATGGCACCCAGACGACAAGCAAGAATTCACAACTTCATAACTTTAATCCAAAAAAAAAAAAAGATCCGGGTGAGGCCGGGTACACTTCAGCTACAATAATATAAAATTATGTACAGTAAAGCTCATCCTTGTTTTGACATTTGACATTCTAAACTCAAAACTGACTGGCCATAGAATTGGAGCGTTTTAGCAGGATTTGAAAAAGGTCATTATTGATTTTAAAAAATGGACTGAAGTTCCTTATTGTCTGTATTGTTTCAATCATTTTTCCATACCTGCATAGACTTCGGCCATTCCCGATATAATGTGTAAGCTCAAAGGTCCCAAGTAGAGCACCATGGTGAGGAGTAAGGGGAGGACTATGGCTTCTATCAGGCCGGTGAAGCGTAATCCCATTTGCTCGAGCAACGAAGCCCTACTCAGGTTCTCTTCCGTCAAACAAAGCCAAAGAAACAGGGGGGAGATGATCGTCATGGCTATCACGCTGACAAATCTCCGCTTTATGGTGGACGGGTGGTCTCTGAAAAATATATTTTTTAAATATAAGTTCACCTATACTACAACAAATCGCATCTACGCATAACAGCACCCCACCATTGTTTCTACCTACACACCAAACCACTGGCGTCAGAATTAATAGACTTGCCCAAACATATGATTTCGATGGCTGGAGACAAAGGTCAGGTGACACCCATTTTGGCAAAAGCCTAGTTCACTGCCATCCGCATTTGTTTCACGTGATTTTGACTGCAGGAAGCAAATTACAAAACATTTATAAAAAGGGTCAAACTAAATACTCTAACAAAATATTTGGTGTTTGTAAACAAGCCGAACCTTATACTTATTTGCTGTTTTACTTAAATTGGCAGCACGCCTAGCTCACCCCCCGCCCCCCCATATTTTGGTTTCCTTCCCTTGTTTTTTTTTTATATGAATACCTCACAAGAGTCCCAACTGCTCCCGACCGTCTGGAGCCAGTGAGACTATGGCATTCCCAATTGGGGAATGTTGTGAGGCTGAAGGTATTGGAGAGGGGAAGGAGAAGGGGAGAGGAAGGTGGGGAATACCTGGCTATTCAGATCTGGTCACCAAGCACGGCTAAAAGCCATTTCAAGCAACATTTCAATTCTGAATGGTGGTCTTTCACCAGGGTGATACTGAGAGTATCTTCCACTCTGGAACGTGCGCAAATATACTATATATTATTTTTAAATGAATTAATTGTGAAACAACACAAATTAATTAAACAAAAATTACTTGCGCACGCCGGGATTTGAACCCGCGACCTTCGGATTCGTAGTCGAGAGCCTTACCCCTCGACCATGGTGGCCGTCAAAGTTAGAGCATCTCTATGTATTATTTGCTCTGTGCACCAAACGCATAACTTTTATTGACACTGCCGCCTGACACTGACACTGTGCAGTTTGGTCGTAACTCGTCGATAGTCGGCACGCTCACACGCCATATCTCCCTTTGTTTCTATTATCTATAAAATAACCTGACAATATTTTCTACTACCATCAATATAGGCGGAAATTTTTGGCTACCAGAGAGAATTGAACCATGTAAATTGAAAATAGGTGGGGTTTGAAAACCAGTAAATGCAATTTTCAACATTTTATATAAAAAGACAGTACGTATTTCATATAGAATTCAAAATATTTCGAGGATTATTGTCTTTTGAAACCTTATACATTTTCCTAATCACCCACTTAGAATTTACAGATAAATCGCTAGTAGTATTTCTTCAGTTAGCAATCTGCAAAGTGTATATTTTCGGGTGCTGACCCTTATCAGATATGAACCCAGTCTGATATCAATATTTCGGGTGCTAACCCTTACCAGAGATGAACCCAGTATGATATCAATATTTCTGGTGCTAACCCGTATCAGATATGAACCCAGTCTGATATCAATATTTCGGGTGCTGAACCTTATCAGAGATAAACCCAGTCTGATATCAATATTTCGGGTGCTGACCCTTACCAGAGATGAACCCAGTCTGATATCAATATTGTTTATTGACCATGTTTCTACAAAAAACCACAAAGTAATTGCTTTAAAACGGTTAATTTCTTGGACGAGATGAAACCAATATTTACTTTGTAATGAGGTATGTAGGTAATTACAATTACTCATTAACTACGTGATACAGAAAAGGATTTTATCATATCCGAATGAATAATATAATTTTCTCCCTTTGTAAGCATAATCTTGCTCTAATGACAACATTATGATTATATTATCATTTTTTGTTTTATGGTACAAGATAAAATGAGCTAGAAACACGTTTATTGAATGTTGTTTTTCAAACAAAGATTAACAGCTGATTCTCTTTACTATGTCATATTTCTCCTCATTGCCTTTTCTCAAGTCAATGCAAAAACCGTTAGGAATATGTATGCCATTTCTGTATGTACGGAATTGAAAAAAGTAAAGCTGGTGAAAGAAAATACCGCATTAATAATAATTAGCATGGGAATTATTTAACTTTCGTGTGTAATTAGCCATAAAATTTAAATTGTTCGCTTGATTAAAAGTGTAATTTAAAAAATAAATACCGTAAGGCAGAGGTGTTTCGAGTACATACCTGCCGTGGGGCGCATTCCAGATGTAAAGACTAGCAACATAAATAATAGATAAAATGACACAAGCACCGATTGACGAGAAGCAAGAAAACAAAAGACCCATTTTGACATTTGATATTTTCGTTCCCCAAGTGTCACATTTCTTATTTTAGAAAGAGTGGAGTTGCCAGTTCCAGTTGGTCACAATGTAAACAGAAGAGTTCCGATCCGACGGATACGCCACTAGTACTGTAGTACTGCCGTCCAGTCGAGTGCGGCTAATATCAGAGCAGTTGCGGTCGGTAAAGTTCAGTGTCGGTCGTTGCGGATGCATTCTGCCACACTGAAACCATATTTTGCCTTTAATATCGACGCAATTCAAAAGGAGTGTGTTATTTCTATCTAGTAATGTGTAATTAGAAGAGTTTCCAATGAGTTCGCCGATTCTCCCATTGACTGCGCGATCTCCTGCGTTCGCCTTCTACTACAAACAGAAAATGGCTGCCAATGTTGGTGCGGGTGCCTCCTTTGTTTAGGACTCGAATTCGGTATTGAAAACAAGTCCTGGAAAATATGCCTAGTGCCACGTTCTCCTCATCACGCTCATATGTACGCAGATCGCGGAGAAAAGGTGGAAATAGATTGCCGCTTCCTTCCCGGACGCAATCGGGTAAGTCGTTTTGTTCTTGGACTCGCCTCTACCCGCTATCGTGTCTGGCCCGTGAAGCCTGTTTATTGACAGATTGTTTTTGCTTTTCACATACGGAAATACTCGTAGTATTCGATGTTCACGCGCTGATTGCTCTCTGACAATACCGTTGGATAGGTATCGATTATTTGACATATGAATACATAATTCGTAAGAGCTTTTGTGTCCCTTTTTTTAAAGAATTTTCCTATGGTTGTCCTTATGTACTTGGGAATGGTCACATTCCCACGATCCCCCATGCGTCATGCAACGGTTCCAGCTTGTGTTTAGTGGATCTGTGATCTGTCTGTCTATCATGCCATCTAGGCTGTGGATGCAATGAACGTAATATGGTGTGGATAATGGCAAGAACTCTTCATGCACCTATTACGTTTCGGCTCATTCATTTACTATTCAATATTCACACGCTCAGCTGTCACTTCTTATATGCAAAACAGTATATCAATAAATAATGTACGTCGATTAACGCCGTAATGGAGTAGTCATGTTTAATAACCGTTTCCACATGAAGAGCACACATTCTTATTAATTACCTTACTTCATTAGACATTCACGAAAACATGGTTTAGATTTATTTATTGACCTTTGTTGTATATGTACGAGTATAGTCCTATCAATTAATTTCCTATTTTCGTCTATCCCAATTCTTGTGTGATTTTTCATCGTCCGAGAAATAAATCAATTATTACTTAGTTTTTATCACAAAAAAATGACATTATAAATACGACCGCCAGTTGTTTACATCTTCCATTTTTTAAATGTAATGTTTTTAAAGTTAGTATATACACCAATATTGCATTGTGTCCCATGCCGGTAGACAGGCGAAAAAATATTGTAATTTTCTCAATGGGTTCTTTAGGTTTCTAATTTTAAAATCTGCATACTTGACTCATCAAAACGTAAATACGTTGCCAAATAATATATTTTTTAAATCTTTATTAATGATGGTATTTAACAATATAATATGATTGTAACCATTGTAACTATTAATTAGGTACTTAATTAAATTATGCATTAATCGATTTTCCACCTACAATATGTTAGGTTATGTTATTTTATAGAATACAATACAATTCAATATACATTATTCATAATGAATAAGTAATCCCTTCAGTTGGTAAAATATCGGCAAATCAATCTCCATTAAACAATGGTTTATCCTCAAATGAATCGTTAAATAATCCAGCTACCATTAGAATAAAGAGAAGAAAGAATACAGCTGATATGGGATGCCAACAAATGTATTATTAATAAAAGTTTTCAGTAATAATTATTATTGCACAATTTTATAATAATTGGTCGACCTATTTCCATATCACAATAATAGTAAAAATAGAAAAATAAATTAACATTATTTACTTGTTGAAGTTTGACAGATTTTTGACAGTCAGCTGTGATGGGTGGGGCACACTTAAAATAAACACGCAAGTATATCGGATTGCAATATTCTTATCTGTTCATGAATGATAACTGATAGCTATTAACGCTGAACCCTGTGCACACAACCTCACAATATAAATAATACATCTAAAAAAATAAAAAATTTCGGGATGAAATTAAATGTGTTTTTTTAATTCTTAATTTGTTTCCGAGATGTCATTGATACATTATTATTACTTACTAATTGTTTTATCTTATCTACTTTTCCTATTTTAACTAGTAATTTAATTGATTGCACGATGATGATAAATAACAATACTGCACACACTGTATCTTGTTTTAAATTGTGAGAAATTGATTTTATGTAATGTCAGTAACCCACCCGCGCATCATTTGTCGAGACTGATGTTTATGGCATTACACCCTTTCTGCCCAGCCTCAAGGGGACACATATGGCATGTATGTATGGTTTGTTTTGTTCAAATGACTTTGTTTTTATCTGACAGCTGTTTTTTTTTTCATTTGAGGTTATTTTCAAATACATCTGTTAGGAATAATTCAATGGAGAAATATGTGTTGTGCTTGTTCATAGATTAATACAATGGACAGATATAGTTTTATGTGTTCACTTGGTTGGGTCATGTGGAATTTGAATGATTGCATAATAAAGCAACCAGTTGTATGCCTTTTGGTAATTACGGGGTGTGCTTGTTTTATATTTGAGAATGTCACTTAATCAGAGCGTTTGATTATTGTTTCTAATTAGCATTTCTAATCTACAAACAGTTCAATTGTCAAATCATTCATCTTTTTACTTTCAATATCAAATATACCTGTATCGGTAAGTACTGTAATATATAGTTCTTACTTTACTACTATTTTATTTCAATAAATATAGTAGATTTATAGACTAGTTTTTATAAAAACATGTTTTCTTATTGGTCAATTGGGAACAGGCAATATGGCATCTTGTCTTCTTTTTTGACAGTTGTTACAATGGTTACAAGAATCGTAGCTTGTGATTAGTAGTGATTGATAAATTCCAGAGATTTTTTTTTTATCTAAATGGTGAAAACAAATTACCAATTTAAAATAAAATTCCACTACAGTTTAATGCATTTTTAAATCAATCCATTCATTTCAAATCCTCCGGAGATAATATAATAACGCTTTCATTAATACGAAGAACTTAACTGTTATTGATGAAAACTACTATTTCATCAGTGCATTATAATAAATCATACATCAAGGCTCAAGGCTGCCAAATCAATTGTATGAAATACATCCTCATTCACTCTATTACAAATTATCATTAGGTTACATTTATAGCAGGCCGAGGACAGACCTTTTTGAATATTTGAAAGATACTGAAAATGTTCCTATAAGCACCCTCTGTATTCTATACTTTTACATTTATAGTAAAGATTTGGTTTTCGAAATGTTTCTGAATAATGTGGAAAAACCCTGATAAATGCTAAGCCTATGTAAATTTATAAAATCATATTTGCAGCCAGTCAATATTTATTGTATACGCCCTATATGGGCTTTTACATATTTTGTTAAAAAAATTCAAATTACAGGTAAAATAGATAGTCTACGAAATACAATAACTAAATATTTAATTTGTCTCATGAACAAATTCAGCAATAACATTGTGTAAGTACCATTCCAAATAATTAACAACAGAGGCGAATATACAAAACGCACCTCACATTTACTGATACTTATACTCTAGACACATATCTTATTGATGATTGTTGAGGATGTATGCAATAATCATCTTTTTGTACCAACCATATGCGTGTGATGTCACGGTACATTCCACTGGCGCTGCTATACTGCAGCACTGCCATTCGAATTATGAATTGTACTGAATGGTGTCTTATGTGACGTCACGAGACACCGTTGTATACGTTTTACCCAAGTTCATAAAGAAGCTTATAACTTTGTTATTTATGGAGATATCGGAAAACTAACGTTATCGTCATTATTAACTCTTTCAATATAATACATTTTAATGGAAACTAAGGAGAGATGGTGAGGATCTCTGTCGCTACTGACTTGTTTTAAACACTTGTGTGTTTTTAATCCCTTTTAAGTAGTTTCTCTTGCTTTCGAGATTGCTGAAAATGTGTTTTACATGGTGCTTAGCTTTCGCGTTACAAAATAAGTGTAGTTTTTACCGTTTAACTGCAATTTGCAATTATTATAATGTTTTCAAATGTTGAACTTTGGAAAGTGAAACATACGAACAAAAAATCACAACCTAATGCAGCCAGATTGTATAGAGGGCCTCTCAAGTGTCATTAGTTCAGAATTTATGGACCCCTTCAACCAAGCTGTGTTTAATGAAAACCTACATAAACAGATGAGCCATATTTTGTTTAATATTTATGTTTTTATTTCATTTGATTTGCATATATGACAAACATTTAGGTGTCTGAGGTAGTGGTACGCAACTGGTCTCTTTGAAAATGTGTCAAAAAGTAGATATTTTCGTATTTCTTAGTATTGGCACTCTGGTACAGTCGTTTCGTCGGTCACCACGTCGGTCGTTCATGTTACGTTCATTCAATTTTATTTAATTCCACTTATACTTAGGATTTGTTTTAATAATAAACTTGCTTTGTTACCTATTTTAAAATGACTCCTTTTGGAGAAATGGCATTGTGTAAACTGTCTATCTTGTGTAACTGTATATACAATTTGACATAACAGAATATTATGACGATGTTAATATAAAGAATTGCAAAGGTTTGTGGACAGCAGTGTGCGGAAGATACTAGGATGGTTTGTGCATGCGAAGCAGATGGACCAAAGGGGAGCATCAGGAGAGTGTATGACCCAGAAGTGAATGGTGGCGGGGTTCGGGGATGCCTGGGGGAGATAGCGCCAGCAATCTAATGCATGGTGCTTGAGTCGGGTTATGTCAAGAGCTGTTACAACTGGAAAAAAGTATGAAACGATGTGTGTGAGTGGGTGAGGCGGAGAGTGTGCGCCGAGACGGAGTGGTGTGGGGGTTCATCTCCTCGGTGTGAAGATTAGTAAGCAAGATCTGCTAAGAATCCAGGAAAGTCCAGAAGTGGCAAGGGCGGTAGAAGCGAGAAAATGCAAGAAGAGTAAAAAAGGGGCGAGAAGATGCAAGAAGACCTAAGACAAAACAAGAAAAGTTAGAAGAGGCAAGAAAAGGGAAGACACAGAAAAAAAAAACTCAATCAATTCCTTTATTCCTGCCCATCCCAAATTCCAATATTGACTTGACAGGTTGCCATGTATACTGATCGATTAAACTCCAACCTCCTTCACATCCTCAGATCACATCTTCCAAGTTCTAACAAATCAGTGCCCCCCCTGGTGTACCCGTCGCACCAGGACACGACATAAATGCCGGAACGTGCGTCAAAGCCGAAATTTGCTATTTTGATGTTTTTGTATTTCATTGTGTGAATGCTATTAATATTAATATTATTTTAGTATTTAAAAGTTTTCATTATTTCTAATTTTGGAACAGTTAATTTGTGATGAAACTCGATTTTAATATATTTTTTGTTTTTAGTACAAAAAGTTTTTGCATTATAAAAAAATTATATCTTTTTAATCATTGAAGATTGAAAAGTCACAGAAAAGAAAAAGATAACGGCAGCAGCTGAGACTCGAACCCAGGACCTCATGGTCTATCCGGGATCCTGCGCTCTAATCCACTGAGATACGGCTATACCAATCTGTCCTGTCATTTTTATCAGTATCATACTTTGATTTCTTACGAACTCTTCAAGCTGCTGCCATTATTTTTTTTCTTTTCAGTATACTGTCTTTGTTCTACTAGTATTTCAATGGAAGATGCTCTGAGGAGCTAACGTCATTGATCCCTTCGGCACTGGTGCAAAGTCAGGAAATACGCCAAGCCCGCACCCAACATTTGTTCACGGTTGACATTCGCCATGTGAGAACGAGTCATTTCTGTGACCCGTTCTTAAGTCCAACAACCCGGCTGAGGAATGATTTGCCGGCCTCTGTGTTTCCTCCCTCCTACAACGTTCCTTCACTCCTTCCTCTCAGGGCCCTCCTGTGTAGAGTTAATGTTAAAAAAAAATCCACAAGAACATATTTCTCTGAAAAATGTGAATTCACAATATATATTATGATGAAAACTTAAATGAAGTAACCTTTAATATAATACCATAGTTGTATTTTTCTTTGTTTGGATATTTATATTTATAGCCATACCGCGGCTATTGGAGGTGCCAAGTTTTTTTCTTCACACCAGTGATGAGAATTAATTATTGCCTACTTTAACTCCAGGCCAAAATAGTGCCATATGATACAAAAATAGCCTTTCGTATTGACTGAAAAGTTGTGATTTTCCACTCCACACTTCAGCCTGTCTGGACCAAAAGTGGGTGACTTGTTAAAATTCTGTATTCTAATGAAATTTGATTGCCCCGGCATTGGTAATTTCCAAATGGTTTAAACTGTCGGGGTTCTCTCTACCCCGGAAGATGTTGACCTCATTAAACCGCATTCGGTGCTGTCACAGTCGCTGTGCGTATATGATGCACAAGCAAGACCCTAAGTTTTCTGAATTGTGTGAATATCAACACATAAAACTACTGAACATATCATAGAAGAATGTCCACTCCACTAGTTTCCCAGAGGCGTGACGGCCCATTTTTAGTGTGCGAGATTGCCCATCGAATACCCAAAAATTTTATCCGATGGGCAACATAAAATCATACTTTCTTTTCGCGTATTAGTAGCTATTCTGGGGAAACTACTTATGATAGATGTATTCATTTTTTATAAATATCTAAACATATTGTCTGGTAAGACGGTACAATTTACGAAAACATCATTTTGCAAAAAAGCAAGCCGGTGCATGGCGGGCCGCGCACAAAATTTTATCTTCAGCACACTACGGAAATATTAGGCCGCGGGAGCTCAGCGTTCCAAAGGTTAAGTAAGGGACCCCTTTTATGGTGTTGTTTGCCAAACGGTTCTCAGTCAACAACAAAAATTCTTTTAAGATTTTTATTAGAAGTCGATCGCCAAGAAAATTTAGATAAAAGTAGCTCCCAACCCCAAAAGGGTTGTGTAATCTCAGCGCACAGTTACTGTTTAATCTGATTATTTTTATTTATTAAAGTTTTATGTACATTCTACAGCATTACCAGTATAAAGCCGGGCTTATTGCCAATTGGCAATTTCTTCCAACCAACCCACCTATTATTATGTCTTTACCGATGTATTTTGTTAGTAAGTAATAAGACGCAGTTTATGGAGATAATGCATTTGCCTCACTCTCGATTATAAAATTTAACATTGTGAAAATGATTACTTTTACTGGTTTATACTGTTTATAGTTGCATAACAAACTAACCATTGATGTTGTGTGTATTGCAGTAGAGGCGCCATGTGAGGCTGGCCCCCTGCACGACGGGCTGCCTCCGCTGGGGGGGGGCGCGGCCGGGGCGGGAGCGGGCGCCCCTGGGCCACCCGCCCCCTCCCCGCCCGCCGCGCACTGCTCGCCCTACGACCTGCGTCGCAAGTCCCCCCCGAGCCACCACGCCGAGCCCGGCACCTCCTCGTGTATGCTGCCGGCCAGGAAGCGCCCGCGCACGTTAGTATTATACCTAATTATCTGTTGGTGAGTTTGGCTTGTCTTGTCTGCAGTGAAATCCCCTTGCGTAGGTTTTCTCTAAAGAGCGTATTTCTATTTATTCCCAAATAGTAGCCACAACGAATAAGACTAAAGGACTTTAATACTGCTACACTTGAACAGCGTGTCACTAAATGTTCTGCCAAAAAAATATCCATCTGTAAGAATGCTACTATAGACTAATCGTTCCTAACTATTATTCTAGGACATTAAATACAGTGATTATACAGCAAAGAGCACGCAGATAGCAAGGAAAAATAAACATTGTAATTAAAGTCCTTCACATATTTAACACCCCGAAGTACCCGTTGGGGTTATGAATAATTTGGAATAAAGTTTTGCGGTTGTGATGTGTTACCCCCACTCAATAATTTTCCTTTTATTTTGAAATGGGGAAGGAGGTGGTTTTTCAAAATCTCATGTAGACAACCTTCCTCTTGTTTCCAAAGTCAAGTGTAAAATTTCATCAAGCTCAGAATAAAACTGTAGATTTGTATACAAAACAAACTAATACTGCCCATTCATCAAGACATTATATAATAGAAGATAATGTGATTTAATATATTTGTTTTTACTTGACCCAGGGACATATTAAAGTAGTCAACTACTTCACAATACTCATTACCATGAGACTAGAAGACTATTTATGGTAGAGGACATTTGATAGTTTGTTCTTGTAACCGCAGCGTCAAATACGACGTACTGCCCAGTGGTTCTACTAGGTATATGAAAATTTATCAGGTTAAGTATATCTGGAGGCCTATTCTGGTTCTTTTTAAGGAAAATGCCTTTTCCTTAGGATTAAAGAATTCTTGGTTAACTGCGGTTCCGGTTCTCTCGGATGAGAGCTGTCATTCAGCGAATGACATTCATTCAAAATATCAATATTAAGTAAGTTACCAACGTAACAATGTTAATTATAAGTTAACAATGTAACAAGGCAAAACAATGCACAACAACAGGCTGCGGCATAGATATTCCGCGGCGGCAAATGTCGCTTTAAGAAGTAGTGACGGAATAAAAAGGTCATTACTATCAAGTGAGATAGGAACCTTTTTACAAAACCTAATTCTTCATTAAAAAGATGTATTTATGCTATTTAAAAATAAAATTGATTAAAATGCATTATAGTATAATGTTTTATAAAGTTTTGATTCAATTTGTGTTTTCAAATAATCTCTTAATCTGTTTAGGATTTTTTAGTGCGTCTCTCTGAAATTCCTCAGTTAAGCAAGAAATCTTTAAGCCTAAGGAAACTGATAAGGATTTCTCCTTAAAAATACCATAATAGGCTTCCTGAACACTCAATAATGGCAATATACAATATAATACCCTATAATGGCAATATAATACCCAATAATGGCAATATACAATATAATACCCAATAATGGCAATATACAATATAATACCCAATAATGGCAATATACAATATAATACCCAATAATGGCAATATGGCAATATAATATCCAATAATGGCAATATACAATATAATACCCAATAACCCAATAATGGCAATAATACCCAAAAATGGCAATATACAATATAATACCCAAAAATGGCAATATACAATATAATACCCAAAAATGGCAATATACAATATAATACCCAATAATGGCAATATACAATATAATACCCAAAAATGGCAATATACAATATAATACCCAATAATGGCAATATACAATATAATACCCAATAATGGCAATATACAATATAATACCCAATAATGGCATTTATGATTTTATATTTAACAAATTATCTCTGGGACAAACTTACAACTTTTGTTTGAATTGATAAAAATGCATAATTTAAGAACTCTATAGGTATTCCCTTTATATAGATAACATATTGTAAAAAATTATTTTGCACCCTTATCCCCCATAGTATGAATTGCTCCATTTCACTAGTCACATCTCCTAACCAATTGTAACGAAGAAACTTATCTCTAATTCAACAAATCAGTGAAATCCCTGTGCACATTTTATGAATTTGAGTCATGCACTAACTACGCAAACTTTTATTAGGACTCGAATTTGAGCTGTGTGCATACCAAGGGTTAAATGTATAGGTAATGAAATCATACTGAAGTCTGTCTTCAGCTGTTGCGTTATGGGCCTGTATTACCTCTGCCAGGATTTTGTTTGTTCGAATTCTGACACCGTTGTGTTGTGGTGTTTCAGGTCATTGTCCCAAGGCGTGGACGCGTGCAACGTGTCCCAGTACCTGCAGTACGAACTGCCTGACGAGGTGCTGCTATGCATCCTGTCCTACCTCGCCGAGCAGGACCTGTGCCGCGTGGCGCAGGTCTGTAAGCGCTTCAACACCATCGCCAACGACACAGAGCTGTGGTTAGTATACGATACCTTCCTACTTTCATCTCTCCGCATGAGGTGCAGCCACAGTCGCTGTATTATACCTGATACCCTCAACCTTAGCACCCCACCCCTTGAGATGGATCCCATTTTAAATTAACACTTATAGAATTCTGTATAGAATAAAATTTTATTAGAGAGAGAAAGTGTGGTAAGTCAGAAAAGGGGGCAAATATAGGGAATAAATGCGCGTGAAACGTAAATTAAAAGGGCGAAAGAGCAAACTCTCTCTCATAATGAATTCCAGACATCGATGGTATCAAAATATAAATTTTATTGGTAGGTAAAATTCTTTTATTTTATTTGAAGAGCTTTATCCACTATGTACTTTTGTTACTTAATTTTATTACAGTAATAAAATTAAGTAACAAAAGCACATAGTGGATAAAACTCTTCAAAGAAAATGTCTAGAAATTGTTAGTTAGTTAATACCGAAGAAATACAAGAAAATGGTATATTTTATTTAATATCTAATGACTCAAGTAACTTGTGTGAGCAAATCATTTGCTAATAGTTATAATTAAATTATCATTCAGATTTGGCTGATGCAACATTAACAGAGGGTAATTACAAATCTACAAACATGAATACATTGTCTCAATAAAGGTCTTAAATAAGGCGCCATGTTACAATAAGAGTAACAGTTAGTGAAATCTCAAAAGAGGGTAAACCGGGAAAATGGCTATGTACGTAAGCCCTTGTCTGGATTCCAAAGTCCGCCATTGAATTGGTCGCTGTCCGATGGTTGAACGCTCCTCCTTGCGACGCTGTCAACCTATGACTGCTGGTCTTGTCGAGAAACTCCAGGAGGTTTGCTGCAGGCCGTAGGGATGGTATCGCATCATATAAAGGTTTTGAATATCATAATGCAGGCCGGGGTAAGTAGTTGAATCATTACAACCCAAGTTCTGAAGTATATATATTTTGGCTCATTATTAACTTCAATGGGTTTGCTGAATTTTTCGAGGCTACAAATAAATTAGTTAATGTTTTTTTACTAGCTTTGTTAACCATTTTCACTATTGTTTGCAGATCATTGATATTATCTGACTAATTACTGTTGTATGTTGGGTATTGCAGGAAGAGCCTGTACCAGAGTGTTTTTGAGTATGACCTGCCGCTGATGCACCCCGACGACTGCCAGTTTGAGTTCCTGGCGCCTGAGGAGTGTGAGGCGGAAAACCCATGGAAGGACAGCTTCCGCCAGCTGTACCGCGGTGTCCACGTGCGGCCTGGCTTCACCCCCACGCCTGACTCCCACATTAAGTACTTCAACACCATCAGGGTATGTCTCAACACACAACCAACATAGAACAGAGACTTTATAAACCTATCCTACCATTCTCTCTTTGGCCTGTGACATTCTCCTATTTGACCCTCTCCTAATCATGAAGTCAGTGGCGTGCACAGAGTTTGTAATTAGGTTTGCGCAGTAGAAAAAAACAGTAAATTAATTGATATTAAATAAAATTAACCCTTTCTGCAAATTTTCACTAAGAATAGCCAAGCTACTGGCTCTTCTGGCTCTTGGTTGGAATTACCTAAGCCACGTCAAATATCCAAATAACCACTTTATTTATGCATATTACAAGCCAATTACTGGATATACTGATTATTATTTACCTATTACTATTTACTCACTACTTTTTGTTAACAAAAATATGGTCACCCTATTATTGTGGCTAATTGGAACACAGATACTTTAGGATAGTTATTTGGGTTACAATGAAATTATTAATGTTGTAATCTATAAATGTACAGCCCAAATATTTACTGTAGATTTTATAGTTGTTTATAGAACTGATTAACTTTGGTGTTATTTAAAAACAAATTTAATTATAATATATTGTTTCACTAAAATTGTAAAGCCGCTCATCTCAACGCAGGACTGTCCTAGTGAGATGAGTAGCTAATGTTTTTTTAAATTTAAGCATAAATAAATACAAAATTTCCTTTTTTTTTCCACTAAATAAACAGACAATATTTAGAAAAAAATCAGGATAATATAATCAGTATTTCGTCAGTAAAGTTGTTCTAATAGATATACCAACAGATGGCACTGATTACTACATTTGCTGGCATTGCCGAAAAGCACTACTTTTTAGGCACTAACGCAAAGGAGTTATCCTTTGACCCACATTGTGCACACATGTATGTTTGAATGTTTGGAATAGATTCATTCAATAGATCATTTTGCATAACTGGTTCATGCCTTTGACATGTTATGTTATAGTGGTGCGGTCGGTGTGGCGCTCGCGACTCTGCATATTTAAAAAAAAGATTGGTTTCTTTCAATGATAATATTATTTATATTTTTATTGGATAAGGGTAGGCAGTGCTTATGTGCCTATATGGACAAGATGCCTCTGCGTGATGCAGGATTAGACAGAGGATGGAATGCCACAACACTGCCAAGCAAGTTATCCCCGATTCCTTCAGAATCTTATTATACCGAGTCAATTACTCTAAACAATGAAGTACCACTCTCAGATTCAGCCAAAATGTCATTTGCACTATCCCCTTTTTGTATTTCTTCCTTTAACAATAAATCTATTATACAATTTCATATTACTATTAGCGCGCGCACTTACTAGTTCCAATCAATCTTTTAACAACACGGCAAACTAACCATTGAAGATAACATTTTCTTTTATATTGACACAATTCCATAAGTGTTTTATGACTAAGATCCGGATTAATATAGATTAAATATCTTGAAATATGAACTGATAACCTTCAATAATGCACGAATAAAGCAAGAATGATTCCAGTAGATTTTGCATACAGTAAAACTTCTGTTTTACGTCACCCCTATTTCACCTTTTCCTATTTTTTACGTCAAAAACCTGCAGTTCCATTTTTTCCATATATTGTCATATAAATATCTCCCCCAATTTACGGTGAAAAAAAAATTCTACCTCCGGTTTTATGTCAGTTTCATGCTTACTCGACTTAATAATATTATCAAAACCCAAAATTAGACTACCTGGATCCAACCCTTTTCTGCAAAGTCAACATTATTTTATTATACCACCATAAATTAAGAGATATAATCCGCTTGAAAGTAACCGCCGCGAGAGAGAGTGCGTCTGCCCCGCCAGTCGCCACCCGCAGCCGCAATACCATCTCCTTTTTGAAAACATTAATTTTACTAAAACAATTTCTTGAAATGTGTGTTTTTGAAGAAAAGTGTCACTAATACCCTTTGTTCGAATTCAGTCGATGTTCAAATGTTATTATTAACATTTTTATAAATCATTGTTCCTATTTATGTTTTTAATAGTATAGTATTTAATTTGTTACTTGTTCTGTTTTTCCTGTGAAATCGTGTTGTTTTTAACATTGTTAACTGCTAATTCCCATTTATTTACGTTTTTAACTGCGTACCTATCTCGCAATATGTCGAGTTTGACAGATCGTGACCCCTACCTGTTTGGAACATGGTTCAACCAATATCAAGTGAAAAAAATTCTTTATGATATCGATATCGCGGAAAATATCATATTCTTTCGAAATATTACTTCGTAAATCGGAATTTGCCAGACATAGCGACACATCACGATCTCAATAATTTACGTGGGAATATTTAAATAATGTCATATTTTAAAAATAAATAATGTTTAGGAAATTTGATTTTTGTTAAAGTTACGAAACTAGTTGTAGGTTGTAATAATTTCATCACCAAATTCATTTGCGACTGTTGAATGAGTCGAATTTTCGACATGTGCATAAAATCAGATACAATATGTAGAAGAAAAGAGACATATTATGTAGATTTTTCAGATCAAAATAATGACAAAAAATTAGTTTTCATGGTTTTTCAAAGTAAGGAAATTCTGCAGTTTATTTGAATTAAATGGTTCGTAAATTTAGTAGGTAACTTTTAATTCAATTTTTCCATACATTTTTCATTTACTCAGTTTTACATTTTCATCAGTTTTCCACATTTTTTATTGTTCCCTTAAAAAACGAAGTTTTACTGTATTTATATTTGACCAGCCGCCAAGTGTCGCATCTCAAATTACACGGGAATTTGACAGACGTATCGGTGAGCATCACGATATCAACAATTCAAAAGAGAATAATAAGTATGTAATGTCATATTTTAAAAAATAACTAATGTTTTTCATGTTTTTATAATAACTTTCGATTTCGAATATGTCAAATTTGTCTAAATCTAATAAATCTCTTATCAAAATATTGTTGTGTAGGAAATTTGACTTTGTCAGAAAAAGTGAGTTACGAAATTAGTTTCAGGTTGTGATAATTTCACCGCCAAATTCATTTGCGAGTGTTAAAATTACTTGAATTTTCGAAATGTGCGGGGAAAATTGGAAATTATTTCCACTACAGAAAATATTGGATACAGGATTGGATGGAGACCAAAAGATCAGATTTTTCCGAATAAAATAATGACATAAAGTGAGGTATCATGGTTTTTTCAAAGTTAGGAAGTTTTACAGTTTATTCATGTTAATGGTTTGAGTAGGTGCTTAACAATTTAATTTTTCCCTACATTTTTATTTCCTCAGTTTTAAAATTTTTTTTTATCATTCCCTTGAAAAACGTAAAAATGAAGTTATGACATGTATTGTTATGCAAGAAGATGCACAGGGTTGTCAACAATCGATTCTTTGGTAGTTGCCGATGACAATTTTTGCCTCATCCATCTGATGATTTTTGTACTGTACTGTTTTTTTTTTTAAATTATTATTTTTTATTTAGTTATTATTTATACGCCCAGAAGAGGGCTTTTACATACAAGTACAAATCACCTATAAAAATAGAAAACATGCACAAAAGTTTATTGCATTTGAAATAAGAAAAAATAAATATTGATATAATCCACATGTCAATATTAACATTATTAACAAATTAGTGAATAATGTAAAAAGTTATGGTTAACAATAATTTATAAACTATACTCGATTCAGTCTAAGAACAACCCGCCGTGGTTCGAAATTAGATTCGTACTGCGCATACCCCACCCTCCCGCCTTCGTCGCATCACCCCGTGCACGGCTTCGGCTATCTTAACTTTAAAATTTATGAAATGTAAAAATTTTCTTTGAGTTCTTTCTACATTATAATAATAATTATACTTAGATGATTTGTATAGCGCTGCTTTTGTGAAAAATCACCTCAAGGGCGCTGTACAAATACTAGCTGGGGTTTATCTTATTATGTACCAACAGATACATACTTACCTGCAGCTGGTAGGTCACTCCAGATTAAAATGTTAAATTACAAAGTTGTCGCTTGAGATGATATGAAAGACAAGTTACGAATAACCTAAGAATATTTGAAAATCTACTACCATCACACTAAGCGGAAATGTTGCTTGTGTCGTGGTGAAGGAGTTAGCCGAGGGATTGAACTGACAGCGCCTGGGTGGTAACCTGATGCGTTGCCAAGTCACCCACTTACCGGTCTGAGCCAGTATGCTCTTAGTATAGTAAAGAAATGTGCATTTATGTAATATCCGTTTGGTAGTTAAGATATGTGTACGTATTATACAGGAGCATAGCTCCCATCAGCACCCATGTTTGCTTTATTCCCCTCTCTCAAAGTAGCTAGGGTTCAGAGGGTTGTCATTGGGTACTCGAATGTCTCCCGCTTGTTCCCATGAAGGTGAGACATTGACACTAATATATAGCTGAAGTCAAATTACTTCATCCTATTGACCATTTCTACAGCTATAACTACTTTCCTCACTTGCTGCACATATCTCAAACACCGTCGGCAAGTTTCTATCTGTCTTAGTTGTTATAAGACGACAATATGGTATGTGTGCAGGCGGCGCTAGAGTTTGTGGAGGAGCGCGGCGCCGGCGTGACGAGCGAGGGCCCCGACAGTCCCCCGCCGCCCCCGGCCCTGCTCTTCCTGCACCAGGCGCTGTACCAAGAGGAGTGCCTGGCCATAGACTCTGATATCCAGCTCATCGGTATGTTAGAATTTTTAAATCTATTTTATCTTTCCACTTCTGCTTCCCCTCCAACCGATCCTAGACATGCGATAGTCACTGCTTCCATCCAATGACACTCTTGTGTTCACATTAAACAAAATTATTCTATGTTTCATGTTATCTGGGAATTTTCCTGAAGACTAATTTCATATCATAATTTGTTACATAACTCAAGTAATTTGTTACATAACTCGAGTAATTTGTTACATAACTTGAGTAATTTGTTACATAACTCGAGTGATTTGCAACAGAGCTCTCAGCAGCAGGACTATGTCAATTAACAAAATAAGCAATTTACTGTGATGACTACGCCAAGGTACTGTGGCATGTCGTCTTCAATAATTATCTGGTGTTGTATGGTGAGGAATCAAACTCAATGTAACTTACGTCGGTGGCTTGGCTAATTATCACTATTACAATGTTACAAATTATGAAGAAGAACGAGACATTCATTTGCTTGTTTACTTTCATAATTCATGCTGTCTCTTTCATACTCGATTGTCCCTTTCATACTCTTTACATACGTTCACCACATCTACTAACTGTTATTGCCTCCTTCACTGATCTGCAGGCTGCGCCCCGGGCAATGTGGCCGAGTCGGTGATCCTGGAGCGCGAGTCGGAGAGCACCCTGACCTTCTCGGACGGGGCCAAGCGGGCCTACGCCGGACACCTAACGCTAAAGTTCTCCCCGGACGTGACATCCACCATGCAGCACCACAAGCACTACTGCCTCGAGGTGTCCGACAACTGCACGCCCACCATCGACCACTGCATCATACGGAGCGCCAGCGTGGGTGAGTACCGCAACAAACAAACACTGAACTATTTAGATGCTACGATAATATACAGATAACCTCATTTGCCCGTATGCAAAACTGACCTTAGGACAAATTCCCCAATTCCCTGTATATACGAGGTTTGTTCAAAAGAAAAGGTGAATTTCGAATTTTTTCGAAAAGTATTTATTTATTCATCAATATCCATTTTCTCCCCTTCAAAGTAATCCCCCTCAGATATAATGCAGTTCTGCCAGCGCTTCTTCCAAACCTCGAAGCACTTCTGGAATGCGCTTTTCGGTATGGCCATCAGCTCATTCTTCGATTCTGACTTTATCTCATCAATTGTGGCAAAACGCTTTCCTTTCATTGGCCTCTTCAGTTTCGGGAATAGGAAAAAGTCACAGGGAGCCAAATCTGGTGAATACGGTGTTTGAGGCATGATTACGGTGTTTTTTTTGGCCAAATAATCATGAAAAAGCATTGATGTGTGAGCTGGTGCATTATCGTGATGCAAAATCCATGATTTGTTTTCCACAATTCCGATCGTTTGAGCCGTATTGCTTCACGCAAACGTTGCATAACTTCCTTGTAGTATTCCTTATTAACCGTACGACCTGTTGGCAAGAACTCATGATTCACCACGCCATTGTAATCAAAGAAAACACTGAGCAAAACCTTCACATTCGATCGAACTTGGCGTGCTTTTTTCGGTCTTGGCTCTTCTGGCCGCTTCCATTGGGATGATTGGGCCTTGGTTTCAACATCATATACCCGCGTTTCATCACCAGTTATGACCCTTTTGAGCCAATCTGGATCGTCGTTGACGTCATTCAACAACTCCTGAGCGATACTGATGCGACGTTGCTTTTGCTCAAAATTTTACAATTTCGGAACAGACTTCGCTGCCACACGTTTCATGCCCAAAACATCCGAGAAAATTGCATGGCATGAGCCAATTGATATGCCAACATCCTCTGCAACTTCCCTAATAGTGATTCGACGATTTTCCAAAACCATTTTCTTCACTGCTTCAATGTTTTCTTCGTTTGTTAACGTGGTTGCAACTCCAGGATGCTCATCGTCATTAACATTTTCTCGGCCTTCTGTAAAGCGCTTGTACCACTTATAAACACTTTTTTTGAGACAAAGTAGACTCGCCGAATGCCACAGTCAACACTTTAAGTGCGTTGGAGCACTTTATTCCATTTTTAACGCAAAATTTAATAGATATTCTTGGATCCATTTTTTTTCAAAAGTTAAAAAAATCGAAGAACACACAAAAACGTGACTAACCTTTCCAGTTGTCAAAAACAAATCACTAATCCAAAATGGCTGATAATGCTAACAAATGTGTACCGACATAACAAAAAAAAAAATCGATAATCAAATGTACACAGCCCGCGAAAATTCTAAATTCACCTTTTCTTTTGAACACACCTCGTATTTGTACCAACATAACAACAAAAAAAAATCGATAGTCGAATGTACACAGCCCGCGATAATTCAAAATTCACCTTTTCTTTTGAACAAACCTCGTGTATATGTTCACAGTATTTCACAAGCAATTTAATAATATTGACATCCTCAACAACAACTTTCAGAAATATCAAACCAAAGTAATGCGTACAGTACAGTAAAGTGTTAATGCACAAGAAGTATGGTAATCTGTATTGAGATCCTCTCCTTTTTTACTTTTTTTTTTACTTATGTTTAGTTATGGTTTTCCATTAATAGAATATACAATTATGTACGGTGAAGCTCATCTTTGTTTTGACATGTGATATTCTAACCTCAAAATTCATCAAAACTGATCGGCCATAGATTTAGAGCATTTTTGCGGGCTTTGAAAAATTGGATCTTTGAAAATTATTTTAACTATGAAAACTAACTTGAGAAAAAAAAAGTCCTGGAGTTACTTTTTGTGATTATGATTTATTTAGAATAGACGAGCTATACAGGGCTCAAGGTTTGCATCGCACGTGTGCATTTGTGCAAATAAAAATCCATCTAAATTCTGAATTCGCGTAAAAAATTAATAAACTTCAACACAGACATAACCATTCTACAAGAAGAAGAAATGAAATAAGACTTACCTTTCGAAAGAAAACAACATCGCTAAACTCATTACTACATAATGGAAACTCATTACTATATAATAAGGAATGAACTGCGCATGATTTGAATGATCAAAGACTCGACAGAATTCAGAACTAAACTTAAAACTCATATTTTCAGACAATATAAATGGAATAAATGCACCAATAAATTGCTTAGCTAGGCTAGCCGGTTAGTGCTTACCTAAACTCACTTATAGAAAAAGTTTTTAAAAAATCACTCATCAGTGCGCAAATGCGTCCACTGCCCGCAATACTGTAAATAACTAAAAGTGCCAAAAAAATTTAAATGTCACTATCTGTTTATTTCCGTTTAATATTTTTGGCATAGTAAAAAATCTGACTGAATACCATTGATTCGTTCGGACTACCCTATACATATAAGGTACATGCATTATTAAATATATCGCTATTCATTGTTTTTCTACAAAATATTAATTCCAAAAATGTTTTTGATGTTGTGACTTGTGTTTTCTGGTGAAAGATTTCTCATTTTGTCTTTTTCTGTCAATTTTTAACCAAATAATTCGTAAAAAAATGTTGCTAATCAGAGCAACGCGAAGATACGTCTACCCGTTGCCACCTCTGGGCAGCTAGTGGCGATTTGACCAGTGTAAATAAGTATCGCGCTAACTAGATAAAATAGGCAAATGCGAGTTCGTAAATTTATTAAAATATTGTACTTTTTTAATTATTATTTTTTTTCTAAATATGTCAAATTATTTAATAATATCTAAGTACAGTGGGTGAGTAAAAAATTCTGAAATATATCGATTAGTACGTGTGTAAATAAATAGACAAATTGAAGGAGTTTCGTAGCAAAACACGTTCTCGGAATTTTTTATTAATGATTTTATTTAAAGTAAGTTCGTTTGAAAATGTAAAAATCTGCACAACGACCAACGGAAGAACTTTATTACATAAAAATATGTTTATAATTTTTTGAAATTTCAAATTTATTATGCTAAATAAAATAACAATCTTTCAAAATCAATTTATGTTTTTTTGTGGAAAAGAGTCTACACGTCTAGAATTCAAATTAGAAAATGACTGTTTTTCAGTTGTATCTGGTTATATTGCCTTAATGTAAAATTAAACTTTTGTCTGTAACCAACTTTAGCATAAGAAACTTTTTTTTGCTAAAGCTCGTTTTTTCCTTATTGAGGTGATTTTTCATAAAAACAGTGCTATTATGAATAATCAAAATATTATTATTCAATTTATTAGAATAACTTGTTGAAGCCTATAAACCTCATTGTAATATTTAATCACTGAAGAGGATAATGCTAACAAATCTCCATGAAATATGAAACAGAAAAAGACAGAAGGGATGTACGCATTGTTACACATTTCTTCAGACTGATTCATGGATGGTTCTAAAACTCGGCTATCATGGAGAGCATTTATTTCTATGTTCCCGATGGTTATCTCCGTCACTAACGGCATAGACTGTTTTATCTCCCGGCCTGCAGGACCAACTTGCCAATGGTCATGCCGGTGGGGAGGGCAATCTTACTGTTAAATAGAATCACTTCGGATATGGACATATTTAGCATCAATGAAGCTGCTTTTAAACATAAAGCTTTGTTGCTACTTGTATAATACCAGTATGTGTTGTATTCAATTTACTGAGATTATGTATAATAGTTGGATGACTTGTATAGCGCCGTTTTTGTGAAAAATCACTTCAAGGGCGCTGTCTACCTTCTTTCTTTTAATTATTTTTTATAAGTTATTTTGGATGTTGTACATCCTGTCTTATTTTAAAATGTCTTCAAATGTAAATTTTTAAAGGAATAAAGAATTGAATTGAATAAAATAAAACCCTAACAGTCGCAACTGGGACTTGAACTCAGGTCCTCTAGTCTGACCGGGATTGGCGTCTCTACCAATTGAGCTATTGAGGCCTAATTATTTTCCTCATATATGATGTCCCATATAACAAATATCAGATAGGTTACAAATATATTCAGGTAGAACATCACACAAAAAGATAGCAGCCAAATATATGCTATTAATTCAGGATAATTCTTAAATTGAATTATGAGATTGACAAAAATAATTAAGGTCTCAATAGCTCAATTGGTAGAGACACCAGTCCTGGTAAGACTGAAGTTTCAGGGTTCAGGTCCCTTGTGACTGTTGCTTTTGATTTTCTGTGTCTTTCCGTTTCATATTTCATTGAAATTTGTAATTTTTATCTTCAATGATTAATCATTATCATTTTATAAGTTGTTCTTTTTTCCAATCCCTTGAAAATATAAAAAATTCCCTAATTTAAATCACGGTTAGTGGATTCAAGTGTCAATACAGGTACACATTTTGGGTTATAGCGATGCAGACGAATTCTCTTTTTACTTTGTGGGTTTTGTTTTTAACAGTTAACACTGTCTGTATCTGTGTATTCTCCTGAATAATGTGTGTACTTATCAATCTGCTCTCTTACCAAAGTTTTCCAGGGTTCATTTGATAGGACTTGACTAAAAATGACTTATTCGATTTTCTAGTGGGTGCAGCGGTCTGCGTGAGTGGCGCTGGCGCGAATCCCGTCATCAAGCACTGCGACATCTCGGACTGCGAGAACGTCGGCCTGTACGTGACGGACTATGCGCAGGGTGCGTACCAGGACAACGAGATCTCGCGCAATGCCCTTGCCGGAATCTGGGTCAAGAATTTTGCCAACCCTATCATGCGGCGCAACCACATCCACCACGGGAGGGACGTGGGCATCTTTACCTTCGAAAATGGACTGGTACGTCCACGTCTACTTAGTATATTCAGAGAACTCTTGGGGCTAGTGTACGATGTTTTACTTTTGGGATGTTTAGCCGTATTGGACCAAGTTTTCAGACAGTTGTGCATCCATCCCCAGCCCTAATAAAGGCTGTTGGTAACTGTCTCAAGAAGGGAAAAGAGCAACACAGCTAAAAGTTAAATAACGGTAATTTTATTGATCGTGAGATTTAGGGATGCATTGGGAACAACTTATTGATATTATGTTTATTTTTCAGGGGTACTTCGAAGCCAATGACATTCACAACAACCGGATAGCCGGCTTCGAGGTGAAGGCCGGCGCCAACCCCACGGTAGTGCACTGCGAGATTCACCACGGCCAGACGGGCGGCATCTACGTGCATGAGTCAGGCCTTGGCCAGTTCATCGACAACAAGATCCACTCAAACAACTTTGCGGGTGTGTGGATCACCTCCAGCAGTAACCCCACCATACGCAGGAACGAGATCTACAACGGCCACCAGGGCGGAGTGTACATATTCGGCGAAGGCCGTGGCCTCATCGAGCACAACAACATCTACGGGAATGCTCTCGCCGGCATCCAGATACGCACTAACAGCGACCCCATCGTGAGACACAACAAGATCCACCACGGACAGCACGGCGGAATCTACGTCCACGAAAAGGGACAAGGACTGATCGAAGAGAACGAGGTTTATTCTAATACTCTCGCCGGGGTTTGGATCACTACCGGATCCACTCCGGTGCTCAGGCGAAATCGTATCCATTCTGGGAAACAGGTGGGCGTTTACTTCTATGATAATGGCCACGGCAAGCTAGAAGACAATGATATCTTCAATCACCTGTATTCTGGGGTCCAGATCAGGACCGGGAGCAACCCGGTGATTCGGGGAAACAAAATCTGGGGCGGTCAGAACGGGGGCGTGTTGGTGTACAACGGGGGCCTAGGACTGCTGGAGCAAAATGAAATATTTGACAATGCCATGGCTGGAGTTTGGATCAAGACAGACTCCAATCCCACCTTGAAGAGGAACAAGATATTTGATGGAAGGGATGGCGGCATCTGTATATTCAATGGAGGAAAGGTAACTTCATTCTGCTAGAGTACTATCACTGTTAACTAACTAACCATCACGCCGTTTCTCCGCAGGGGTTGGCAGATAGGACGGACTGCCAAACAACACGATCTTGGCGCACACTTGCCTCATTCACTTACATACAATGTCTCATACATTCTCTTCTGTTATTCCGACTTCTGACATGGCCCTACTCAAGTATTTGATTCACTTGATCATGCCATGTCTTCCTCGAACGTCCCCGGCTTCTTCCATTCACATTCGCGTCATATATTCTCCTTACACTACTCTCTTCGTTCATTCGCTCTTCATGCCCAAACCATCTAAGCGTCCCTTTCTTTATCTTGCCCACTACGCTTACATCAGCCTTACATTCTTTACGAATCTCAACATTTTTCACACGATCATACATGGTTTTACCACACATTCGTCTCAGAGATCTCGTTTCTACAGCATTCAGTCTACTTTCATCCTTCCTCTGCCAGTTCCATGCTTCACTGCCATACATCAGGGTTGGTATCAGCACTCCATTGTGGACTGCTAGCTTCACTTCTTTGGACAACTTTTTGTTTGCGCCAACCTCGTTCAGTCCTCCGTTAATGGAGTTTGCTGCATTCACCCTTCTTTCAATATTCTTATCAGTCTTTCCATCTCTCGTAAACATACTTCCCAAATACACAAACTCATCGACCTGCTCCAAGTATTCATCATTCACATTGCACACTGTTTTCGTACTCTCTCAAACACCATGACTTTAGGCTTACTTACACTCATCATTAGCTCATTCTTCATACATACTTCGTTCATCCTAGATACGAGGAACTGTAGAACTTCCATACTGTTAGTAATCAGCATATAACAGGCAACATACTTGCAGACTACTCATTTTCGCGCCCAAGCCCACCTGTTTCAATTCTTGCATACCATTATCCATGTATAGATTGATTAACCACGGTGACATTACGCAGCCTTGCTTAACACCTTTTGTGATATCAAACCACCTCGTAAAATAAAAGAATTTTACCTACCAATAAAATTTATATTTTGTTTCCATCGATGCCTGGAATCCATTATGAGAGAGAGCCTGCTCTTTCGCCCTTTAAATTTACGTTTCGCACATTTATTCCCTATATTTGCCCCCTTTTCTGACTTGCCACACTTTCTCTAGTGGCAACCCTGTAGTGAAACCACGGTGACATTACTCAGCCTTGCTTAACACCTTTTGTGATGTCAAACCACCCCGTAAAATCACCATTTGCCCTAACACATGGAACGCTTCCCTCATACAGACATCCGATTACCTGTATTAGATTTGTATTCACTCGATACTTGGACAACACCTTCCATAACTTTTTTCTGTCAACTCGGTTGTATGCTTTTTGTAGATCTACAAAAGCACAGAAAAGTTTCTGGTTTTTTGCCAGAAACTTCTCTGTGAACATACGCAACGAGAAAATCTGATCCATGCACGCCCTTCCACTCATAAATGCACCTTGCACATCCCATATTTTATCCTTTGTTTTCATTTGTACCCTTTCAATCAATACCCTACCATACAGCTTTCCAACTGAACTTAGCAGGCTAATAGCCCTTTGATTTCTACACTCCATGCGTGACCCTTTTTACCTTTGTATATAGGCATGATCACAGCCCTTCTCCAATCTAATGGGGGTGTAACCCTCCTCTAAACACTGGTTAAAAAGTTTACATAACCATATGAGAATTATACGGCTATCTCCTTAAAGTATTCAGCAGAAGTGGTTTGTCATTTTGATCCCCTCTTCCTCTTCCAGGCGTTTCTTTCATACTCTTTTCTTGCATCCCTTGTAAACTTCTTTCGCTCTATCCCTCTCTCTTTTCTTATCCCTCCCTCCCTATCACTGTTTATATATTTTATAAACATTTTGATTGTTTTAATAATAATAATGTGTTCATTTCAACTGGATGACAAAGCAGTGAGTGCAATACTCTGTCTGCCATATAAAAGCACACATCTAAAATTACATGAGGTAAAATTGAATATAAATTTAAAAGGTAAACATATTTTGCGTTGGCTTGAGGGAAATTCTCCATCTATGACTTAGGGGCACGCCCTGCCACTGGGTGACGGCCTGGACAAGAGTGTTTTCCGATCTCCAGTAGCACTGACTCATCCCGGCTACTCCGTAACCCATAAAAGCAGCGAACCTATGCACCCCTCCCTCTGCGAACAGCGCCCTGTATGCGTGGTTATGCTGTACTCGGATTATGTTTTCATGATGCCTCGTGTGTACTTTGTTCATAGTTCGCGTAAAAACTCATGCAGTATGTCTGGAATAGTTGCTTCTTCTTCGGAAGACTGCACCTGTTGAATCTCCTGGCGAGGATGTTAGCTCGCACGTTCAGTACTCTTTGGTGTTCTATATAATTTTTATCATTTAGGTCATCATTGATGACATGCCCCAAGTATTTTATTTCGCTACAGATTTCAAGATTGGCTCCGCCGAGACGTATGGGCGGAATGACAGCAGGACCAGTATTTGCTTTGAAAATCAGCCCGTGACTAACAACGTATGCTTCGCATATGGCCAGAAATTTTCTCAAATTAAAACAGGGTTTTCTAGATTCTTGTAAAGCGCCTCAGTAACGGTCAATATCAATTGTCAATGTGTTTACGCGATTGACAACTTCAATCAACCCGTCAATATTTGCGCCCCCGTTGCTTTGTGGACGTCTTGCAGTGATAATATTTTTGTATAACTCTGGACAATCGTGATATAATTCCATATGAGGAAAACAAAATCTTATTCCGTGATGAAACTGAATTCCAAATATTTGTTAAACTGATCCGCCAATGCAACTGAACTAATGTCGCAGTCGCACAGCACAACGATCATTCAGCTGTGTCAATGGCGCTTGACAATGTGCTCAATCAACATACCCATCATTCCCCTGTCAATAAGTAATGTCAACATCGTTTGGTGACTTGGCAGGTTGCCCAGGTTCATGGGGTGAGGTTTGTCCGGGTGTTGGCGGCACATGCGTCTGCCCACCAACGTGTATACCACACGCGTCAACCCACATACGCATTGTGGGTCGGGCCAAGAGAGGCCGGTTGAAGGAGACCCCTTAATCACTCCAACCAGATTCTCGACCCATCGCTTTGCATTGCAGTGGAAGAGATGGATTAATATGTCTGTCAATGGAGTTAATGTAAAAAATGAAATGAGATGTCGCAATAAGGAACTCCAGTCCAATTTTTTATTTATTTTTTTATCGATAATGATGTTCAAATTTAAATAACAGTATATTCCGTTTTTTTCTAAAGTTAGTTTTCATTGTTAAAATAATTTTCAGAGATTCAAATTTTCAAAGGCCGCCAAAACGCTCAAAATATATTGCCAATCGGTTTTGCAGTCAGAATGTCACATGTCAAAACAAGGATGACCTTTACCGTACATAATTTTATATTCTATTTATAGTAACTAAACATAAGTAATAACATTATGTACCTTTTTAGAAACTTTAACTCGGAGAATAATAATAGTATTGAGCAATTAACGTTATCAAAATAACCATGTTGCCAATTGGTTTGCTCATAAATACTCTAATTTCGGTTATTAATAATAGTTGTTTATATCGAACAACAATTATAGAGCTTAAAGTCACCCAAATTAAGTTTAAATTTCACCAAAACTAAAAAAATACACATATAAAATACAAAACAAAATCGAAAAATAGAAATCTCCATACTAATCTAAAAACAGAATACACGCGTGACGTCAGATGTTCCAAATACAATGGTAGCAATATAACAAGATGTTTTGACGACTTGATTATTTATTCACCTTTATAAATTCTATATATAATAAAAGTTATATATTCAGAATCGGTGTTTGCTGGAGTACCTTTATGTCAATCGCTTTAATTGCCTCTGTAAACGATCAATTAGTAGTTGTCAATGGCATCAATGATGTAAATTTACGTAATTATTAACAATTAATATTGACCCCTTCCGGGGTGCTTAACACTCATTTAGATTCATCGTTAATCATAATCAAAATTATACATACTAGTACCTCCACACATAATATGTAGATCGATGGTAGAAGTGAGCTGTTGTCTGTACCATTTTTTTTAATATCTTTTATTTTAGGGTGTTCTGGAAGAGAACGACATATTCCGCAATGCGCAAGCTGGAGTCCTCATCTCCACGCAGAGCCACCCCGTCCTGCGGCGCAATCGGATATTTGACGGGCTCGCCGCCGGTGTGGAGATCACCAACAACGCCACGGCGACACTGGAGCACAATCAGATCTTCAACAATAGATTTGGCGGTAAGTTGCACTAACATTTTATTTTAATAGGTTAATGTAGATGTCTAAATATAATATGATCCTGGCACTGAGAGCTCTGTTGTAATGTCTCTGTTACATGTGTCGTTTATGAGGAAACAGGTCTCTGGCCAGAAGCAGAAATGGCCTCCACGGTCTAGGAGTAAGGTTCTCGACTAAGAATCCGAAGGTCGCGGGTTCAAATCCCGGCTTGTGCAAGTAAATTTTATTTAATTAATTAGTGCTATTTCACAATAAGGAGCTCCGGTCCATTTTTTTATCCTAACTTAATTTTGTTTTTTTTTTTTTTTAAGTTTGTTTTCATGGTTAAAATAATTGTTAAAGTTTCAATTTTTTAAAACCCACCAAAACGCACGAAATCTATGGCTTGTTGGGTGTGACATCACATGAGCCAGTCGGATTAGCGGTTCAATAGGCAGTAATCGATTATTGTATGGATTTCATACAAAACTTCGAGAACTTTATACTCAAATTTAACTGCTTTTAATTGAAGGAAACATTGTAGAATATCAGCGTCTCGTTTCTTATTGTAGGTGCATTGTAGCTAAGTACAAAAATACATTCATATCCGCAACTGATTAACAATTTATCAGCGTTCAAAGAAAGTCCATATCCAGGAACTTTTTTAAAACTAAACTGCAAGACTAGGGCATATGTTAGTAACAGAAGTGCGTATCATGATACTGCCGCATATCTGATATATCGATACCAGGTCCACAGATATTAGCGTTCTGACCGTTCCGAGATATTAAATGTTATTTTGGTATTCATATCTATTGAATAATGATTTGGTACGTGATAATAATAATAATATTTTGATGATTTTTATGGTGCCATTTTGGCGAAAATCACATAAAGGACGCTGTACAAATGTTTTTTTTCATTATTGAAATTTAGTACAATTTAATTCATTGCAATATTACACTTCTATTTTAAGCAATACTTGTGTAGAGAAGCGGGGTGTACATACTGCGTTCAGGTGGTTATATATTTACACAGTAATGTTTCCTAAAGTGTCACAAGAAGATGCTTAAAATACTAACAGTAAAATTGTTTACATGATTATATTATAGAGTTGGTGGTTTAATTAATTAATTAAAAATGGAGTGCATAGCGACAAATTTTGTTTTTTCACTTAAAATCATAATATAATACACGTAACGTACAATGTGACGTAGGATATTTAACATATAGCATATCGGTACTAGTGGTATATTATGTTGTCTATCTTATCACTAACTATAGACAGTCTATCATGTCAATAATAAGTACTGGCGTTACTGACCGTGCTCAATTCATTTGATATTCATCATTATCTAATATTAATAAATCTTTGGTATCGCCGATATTTCTATAAAAATTATTCCTTCGGTGTCAACAATGAAAAAAACTATAAAAATAGCTAGAAATGACAAAATATTACAAAATTTTAAATCGTTATGTCCCAGACACTATTAGGTCTATAGAGACCATTTTAATTTCAAATTGTATGCAAATTTTGTCTACTTCAAAAAGTATTGAATGATTTATCCCGAAAAATTTGTCATTTTTATTTTTTTTAATCTCGATTACAAATCCGGTGGTTGTGGGTTTAAATCCCAGCGTGCGCATGTAAATTTGATTTAATTAATCTCCATCGTTTTACAATTAATTTGTTAAAAATAATATATACAGTATATTTGTGGTGCGTTTCAAAGTGAAAGATGCTTGAAATGGCTTTAGCCGTGCTTGGATCTGAATAGCCCGGTACCTCCCCACCTTCCTCTACCCCATCGCCTTCCCTTCCCCATATCTTTCACTCTTACAACATACCCCAATAAGGGATGTCATAGTCCCACTGGCTCGGACAGTTGGGACTCTTGTGCGATATTCGCATAAAATTAATGCAAAATTAAATTGCAGAAGAATTAATCAATCAATGCAAAAATGATGTGAAATAAGGACCCACCACGAATAGCATAATACCGACAGACTAATATATCAATATTAGGTAATATCACAAAAAAACGGGAATAGTACAGAACTATTCCTCTTGCACTTTGTTACCATTTGTTTAGAATTTTTTGGATTCTATTTTAACCTTTAGTGCTTTTAATTATCTATGAAAGGGAAATTATAATTGCTTGCGTTAATAAGCCTCTAGCCGCTTTCCATGCACGCGCCTGTCACGGACCTGACAATGACAGCAGATAGTTTTGTGAGAGAAATATGCAAATTTTTATAGGTTGTGGTACGTTTAATGGCTTGAAATAAAACTAAATATGTTACGCATCATAAAAAATAACAGGTTTGAGGTATCATTAGAAATCTCCCGCTTCCAGAATAACTGAAGAAATAATCATCAAAGTGCCAATGACATTGTGTTGTGCAAGGATTAGATTATGACATAGACACATTCATTACAATTGGTATGAATTTTTCAAGAAAAACTCTCAAGTAGTCGCAATAAACAAACATAATGATTTTATGGGCAAAATGAACACTGTAAACAGTGTAATTATAAGCAGCAAGGAATATTAAAAGCGGAAAAAACCTTATTTAGTTATAGATGGGCTCAAAAACGGCACGTGTGACGTCAGAAGCAGTGGTACCAACAGAACATGGTGTTTTGGTGCTACAGTTTTTTGTTCACTTTTATATAATGATTTATAAAATCTACGTATAATTATATACAATAAAAGTTATATATTCAGAATCGGCATTTGCTGATCTATACGAACATATATTTTTCACTAGAGTTATAATGTACAGTATATTTGCGCACATTCGAGAATGGAAAATACTCTCAGTATCGCCCTAGTGAAAGACCACCATTCAGAATTGAAACGTTGCTTGAAATGGCTTTTAGCCATGTTTGGTGACCAGATCTGAATAGCCAGGTATTTCCCCACCTTCCTCTCCCCCTTTTCCTTCCCCTGCCTAACACCTTCAGCCTCACGAAATTCCCCAATTGAGGATGCAATAATCTCACTGTCTCCAGACGGTTGGGAGCAGTTGGGAATCTTGTGCGGAATTCATCAAAAAAAAATTAAAAATAAGGATCTGCCATTGGTATGCCTTATTGGACTGAAGTACAATTTGATGATGTTGGCTACGTGTATGGTTTTTATTCTATTATATTCACCAAAAGTCCCTGGTTCGTCAGGAATAGCGTAATTAATACGGACTTGATATTCCTCCACTTCGAAAACATATTATAGATTTAGCCAAAACATTTAACTCCAAATTAGAATCCAACTCGAATCCCTCCATCTCCAACCTCGGCCGCTGGTCCACCAGTACCGACCTCCCCGTCTCTGCCTAAATTCCATCCTATACCCTCCATTACCTTAGTGAGCGGGCTTAAATATAAGATTGCCATCAGCAAGTGCCGCTAGAACATAAAACACAGTTTACATTTTTTTAAATAAATTAAATTAAAGCCCTACAGTAGCAATAGGCAGCCCGCTCACTGGGTAGAGAAGATTATCTCCACATTTATGCACCTCTCACCACAGTTTACACAGGAAGAGAGAGAAATGTTCCCCGGCACTGTACACAAAAAAAAATAACAATACTGTATATAATATATATACCTTATTTTGGTAACAGCTAAGGCAGTAAAGTTGTCCCCGAAGGTGGAACACAGGATACATTAAAGTTGATTGTATAACTCCAATTATTATTTAATGTTTAGGAACCATTCTGCCGATGCGCCCATATCTAATTGCACAATAAGTCCTTTCTTCTCTCTGAATGAGAATCCAATGGAGCTTTAAATTATTATTTAATGTTTAGGCACCATTCTGCCGATGCGCCCATATCTAATTGCACAATAAGTCCTTTCTTCTCTCCGAATGAGAATCCAATGGAGCTTTAAATTATTATTTAATGTTTAGGCACCATTCTGCCGATGCGCCCATATCTAATTGCACAATAAGTCTTTTCTTCTCTCCGAATGAGAATCCAATGGAGCTTTAAATTTATTTATATTCGTAGCATCGATGACAAGTTGTAAGACTTTCCAAGGATTGAATGCAAAGGGTGTTTTGTTCTTTTTTTTGGTGTCCATGGAGATTTACGTATGTGATGGTGGTGAAGATTCCTTGAATACCAGCGCAACTATATGTCCAGGGAAACATTTTAAAGTCTCAATCAAGTCACCCCTTTCTCTTTTTACTTTTAACCCTATCTGGCCGTTGCTGTCAACTGATTTGAAATGTTTCTATGTACATAGCACCGGAGCTCTGGGGATTTTCTAGCACCGTAAGGGAAGCGTGAATGTTGGTCATTTTAATTCCTTTATCTTCATAATGCCGGTCTTTCAAAGCTCTTGGTATTTTTGTGAATGGTCCGTACCTTCTATTAGATCTATGTACATTTATCCTTGGCAAAATAAGAACTCCTTATTTGAAAAACCATATTTCAGGAGATGTTGCAAATATGTTTTGTATGTTTTGAACATCGTGTCCGGTGTTAGATCAAGGAGCATGATAACAAAGGCATTGTTGGTTTGTTTGTCTGTATAAACGTATTTACATACTGTATAATCTGTGTTTCAGGTCTCTGCCTGGCTTCGGGAGTGTCCCCTATGGTGCGCGGGAACAAGATCTTCTCCAACCAGGACGCCGTGGAGAAAGCCGTTGGAGGGGGCCAGTGCCTCTACAAGATATCTTCCTACACTTCATTTCCAATGCACGACTTCTATAGGTAAAAACACAACAAACACTTGACCTGTGCTATGTTATCTGAATAATTGTGCCTTAGTACGGTTTACCAGAAGTTGAACGCTCACAGCTCATCAAATGAATGGCTCGTCGCTATTGTCCGTGTAATTTATTTATTATATTATTTATGCCCTATATGGGCTTTAACATATTTAGTTAGATACAATAGTCACACAGGTGCAAAACCCATCACAGTAGGTAACATAGGTAAAATAGATAGTCTTCAAGTATTACCTTCTGCGTGAAGTCTAGGTACAAGAGAATTTTTTAACGAGTCCTAAAATTATTGTTACAATTGTATAAAATTTTAGATAGAGTAGTTCTTTCTGGAATATTAAATTTAATTAAGCTGATTATATCAGGGCTGTCTATAAAACCATGAACAATTTTGAAAATAAAAGTTTAATTTAAATTTGATTATAGCTGTCATCCAAGAGAATTGGAAGTGCGATTGAGCAAAAAGTCTTCACTTTAAGGATAAGGATCCTTATCCTTAAAAAGAATCAGGATCGCTCTTGTGGGTTCAAATTAATTTTAACATTTTGTAAATACTATAGTATCCCAGGATTTCTGGGATACTTTTAGTATCGCCCTGGTGTAAAATCACCATTCAGAATTAACATATCGCTTGTCACGCTTAGCTATGTTCAGTGATCAGGTTCTATTTACCTTCTGCCATTCCTTGTACCTTACTTTTGTTCTTGAATCTTCTTTACAACAACTGAAAAGCCATATTTGTAAAGTTTATCAAACTCAACAATCTGCATCACAACACCCAGACTAGCGGTGCCCACATTTTAAATGTAAAATGTATTTACAGTGAAACTTGGAGGGACCGAAAAAACCAAACTTCTTAAGCCTAAAAACTTTTTAAGTGGCTTAGTCCATTGGCCCTGACTGGGTAAAGTAATATAATTTACCCCGTTTTAATGCATTCTTACTGAACTTTATCAGCAAGATCTGTTTTAAACATGGTAGCCACTATTTTTTGTTTAATAAATATTGTAGTGTTGATTAGTTGCTCCATTAAAATTGATGACACATTGTAATGTTTCAGATGCCAAACATGTAACACAACAGACCGGAACGCCATCTGTGTGAATTGTATTAAAACTTGCCATGCAGGCCACGATGTAGAATTTATCCGACATGACAGGTAACTAAACTATTAATACATTAGATTATACTTCTGTTTTCATTGAAAGCAATTACTTTGGGGTTTGACATTTTTACAAAGCCTTTGTTTTATTTAATAATATAACACTTCTATTTTTAACCGTATTTCCTCCACAGCGTGAGCGCCCAATTTTTGTACACAGTTGAAATTAGTCGCATGAGAATGAGTCTCAAGGAATCATTCTTGTGTTCACAGCTCGTCTGTCGGATGATTTGCCGGCCTCTGTGTTTCCTCCCTCCTACAACAAGTTCACTCCTTTCTTTCCTCAAACAGATCCTCCACACAGCATCCTCAAAGATTACTTTGAAAATTGTTTATCTCAGGGCCTTTTGTGTGGAGTTTGTAAAAAAAATTCAGGTATACTAACGGGGACGCAGCCGCATTGTGGTACTTGAAACGTCTTGCGCGTGCTGCAGTGGGTCTCTGTTCTACCGCCCGAGTCTTTTAACGCCATTTCTGGATCCTACGTGACGAATGTGGGGGCGCCATAGCTTTGCAACTGTTAAATTTCTGCGACAAATTCCTGATTAGCACCGGTTTGAGTTCAATGAATCATTATTGCAAAGTCAGCTCTCTTCCACTGGTATCGACCAACATTCTGCTGAGCTTCCTCAGAGGCATGTCTGTGAACGCCACAAGTAAAACTGAATTTAGGTCTGATGGAGTCATGCGTGGCGGAACCACCCTGCCTGCCATCTGCGCACGAGAAACATACGTGATTGAGTAATGACTTCTTCTACACAACTATACCAAAGTTAGGCGCGTGGATAGTACGACTGTCTTTTTAGCAAACGACCCCTCACTAACCAAAGTGAAAGACGTTTGATGTCAAAAAGCACTGTTTGATGAAGTTGAAATCTCTTGCATTAACAATACTTCTCTGATTCAAACATTCTTTATGACAGTCTTAACTTGTTATTTTAAACAGATTGGTCCATTGGAAGTTTGATGGTCCAATGGTCCAAAGGGAGTCTTAGTGAAATGTAATTATTGCCATTGCATCCTGTTTTAGTATTTATTTATTCCGATTGGTTGGAAAAAGAATCTGGGAAGTCTTTTAATCCCATTATGAGCGGAGTAAGACTGGACCACAAAAAACCCTGGGGTCAACGGCAGCTTCTAAAACCAAAGTTTTTAGTGGTTTTGTCACTGGCTCCAGTAATGAAATTACATTTTAATATGGAACTGTAGATTGTTATTTTTTATTTTCAATACATTTCTTTATCTATTTACATAATAACAAATTACAAGACTTAATAAGACAATGTCTTTCTTAATCCTCCTCACCGGGGGTTCCCGTGCTGAGGACGACTAGGTTCTATTTAAAAACTAATTGTTTTAAATTCCTACAACGTTGTTTTCAAAATTCTGGAAAACTCCTCTTCTTTGGTTTTTTTGGCCAGGTTTTGATTTGGTTTTTGAAATTATTTGCATTACCTTTTTTTTTATTAACGGTGGAATTACATTATAGAGCTTATTGGAGAGATATTTATAGTTACTTTGTCCAAAAACAATTTTAAATTTGAGAATATTCATTGAGGAATTTAATAGTAGGGTCAAACTAAAAAACTAAAAACTAAAAAAAATGTCATCAAATAAGTTTTTATTCAACAGTACCCCCCCTAATAATAATATAATAAGTAGTAATCAACCGTACCAATGTTGTAGAATCTTATATATCAATATCTTTTCCCAACAAAGCATTAAAAACCTTCTGTCAGATATTAAACCAGCATTTTACACAGACAATACTATAGGTAAATTTTTAATTAATGGTAAAGATAGACAGTTTGGCCACTCGGGCATTTATTCACTTCAATGTAATGATTGCCCGGCGTTCTATGTAGGCAAAACGTTGCGTAATGTTAATATCCGGGCAAAAGTACGCTTCAGATGTCTAAATAATAATGGTTTCTCCGAATTTGTCAACCATCTCTTTGAAACAGACCACACATTCAATAAAAATGCAGGCACTAGTTTACTGCATAAAAATGGAACAGGCATTCGACTAGATAACTTGGAAGCGTTATAAATAAGGAAAGCCAAAAACACTAATAGTAGACTCATAAATAATCAAATAAATTTAAATAAAAGTCCAATTTTTTAATTATTCCCAATAAACAAAGTACACACCCTTCCCGGTCAGTAGGTACCTGCTGATCTCCCACCCTTGGCCCTCCACTCGCCTGTTTTTATCAATCTATAACACATGTTTATCTTAGTTCATAGTTTAGTTGTATACTGCCCTGAAGAAGCTACGGTAGTAGCGAAACCCGGTCGGCAAAAGTATAAAATAAAAGTGATGTAAACAAAGTTATTGTTTTATTTTTTAAATAATAATTCATAAACTAGGCAGAAATAATTCATTCATCCTTTTGAAATTTGCCAAGTTTAAATTATTGCAATTACATTCATATCATTTAAGTATTTGTTACCAAGACTGTGAGAGTTGAATTTGGGAATTTAAAGTATAGTTGGGACGGGATATAGATATGTAGAATAGAATGTTTGTTTTGTAGTTCGTTTAGGTTTGTATAGGTAGATTAAATGCAGGAGTTCAGAACAATGGAACTTACAATTCAATAAAAAGGTTAGGTCATTAATTTTCCGTTTGTTTTCTAAAGTTGGAATATTTAAAATATTCATTAACGATGAGTAATTTATGTGCTATCTTAACTTTAAAATGTATGAAACGTTAAAATTTTCTTTGAATTCTTTCAACATTATGAATATGTACTTTGTAGAAAGGCGACCACACTATGGAATTATGTTCTATTAGACTTGTAACAAGGGATTTGTACGAGTACAACAATTTTATTACTTGTAACGAATCAAAAATTTAGTTTTGCGAGCACCGGTTATTTAGAATGTTATTATTTAACTGAAGAATTTGACAGTGGTTTGAATCAGTTATTTGTCTATATAATTTAATATCACGGGCGAATAGCCATATAATTAATGTAATTAATACCATTTATATGAGCGTCCCACCAAAGATTTTCCTCTATTTCTATACAATGGCGGCTTGTGACTTGTTATAGTGTGCTTGAGTGATAGATTGAAAAATTCTACATTATTATTGATTGCAACCGAAGATTTTTATTTCAAATTGAAAATTCCTTAAAATCTTCATACGAAAATCGAATTTTTAACTTTTTTAAAAGTTCTCGGTCACTATACCAATAATTGTGTTTTTTTCAATCTTAGCACTGTAGCACATCAAAACATCACATGTCACGACTGTTTCCATACCAAGATGTTTAACCCTTTTAGTGCTGAGCTTATTTTCACATATTTTGCATAAATTGCTAATGGATTTTTGGAAAAAGTGCCTTATTAATTAAGTGTGTACAGAATCTTAATTATTTTCCTCAAATGTAGATGGATTTACGTAATTCTTTCTGTTGTGTGTAAGGGACATATCAAACTACTCCAATGTAGATGGATTTACGTAATTCTTTCTGTTGTGTGTAAGGGACATATCAAACTACTCAAATGTAGATGGATTTACGTAATTCTTTCTGTTGTGTGTAAGGGACATATCAAACTACTCAAATGTAACATATTTTTTACTATAACTGTATTTATTTAATTAATAAAAAAAAAGAAAACCATCAAGAATATTAAAAAAAAATCATTGACAAAAATGTTTCCCCACACAAACCCCCCAGACTGCCTTTTTACAGCGCACACAAACTAGCGAAGACCGAGCCACTCCTTTTCCTCCTTTATTACTACACCCCACACAACGGCGAAGCTTCGTCCCTGGTAACTTCTCTAAACCAACATTTTGTTTGGATCTGGTTGGTGTCTCTGGGATGTTTTTTAACTCCAGCCACTCTTTCTCAATATTTTCAATTATCTGGCCACTAAATTGTAGTCGAGATATATATTTTTTTCTTTTGTATTATGCGAAAACAAAATGTAGGAATTTAGAACCATTCTCCCGAAGATGTTAAATGTTACTTTTTTCAAAAATTTTAGTGTCTTCCGTTCATCCAAATATACGTAAAGCATTTTATCTGACTCATCTACTCCACCCATAAACTTATTATAATTGTGTATGATAATTAGTTTTGTTTTTTTCTTGGGAGCTTTTTGGATTTCTTGTCCCTGAATGAACATAAAAGAACATCTTTGTTTTTTAAATACTTTGGTACTCCAACATCGGCTGTTTTTGCTTCCTTGGGTAAATTTTTTCTATTCCTTCTAATCGTGCCTGTGATATAGGTACACTTCTCTCGCAATGCTTTAGCAAGCTTCAAACTCGTGTAGAAGTTGTCGGTGAATAAATGATACCCTTTGTTTAGATAATCCCCAATACTAACGGCCGTTCTTCCCAACCCTACTGAGCAACGGCTGAGCCGGAATTTTCCCTCAGCACTGTTCAAATGCACAAATTCGCATTTTCCAACGAAATCTCAGCCAAACGTAGGATCATCTTAAGTTATCGAATTCTGTGGATTAGAGTTCTCCTCAGTGAAAGACTAGTTATAAAAAGTGTCAACAGAGTATCAAATGACAGCGTAAACGTCAAATGTCATAGATATCTATGGTCTCAAACGTCATTCGTTTCGCGAACTATTTTCTGTACCTATTGTATTGACAGTTTTGAACATGGAGAGCGAAAATGAAGATATTTTTAATGTAATACCAATAGCGGGTATGGACAGAGTATATGAAGACAGTGACGATGGAGATATTATTGACATAATTCAAATAGTGGAATGGGCGGAAGTAATTGACGGTAATATCGGGCTACACAGGCGGCGACAGGATGTAGATGTCGATTACGTCGAAATGTTAAATGAAAAAGAATTTTTTAACCGTTTTAGAATGTCAAAAACATGTTTCTTATATGTTTCATGTCGATTTCGTGTTAAGACTGATTGAAAATTGAAAGAACGCACAGAAGACAAACGTCAACAATGTTTACTTCCGTTTTCGCGGCATCGGTAATAGTCAAGGTAACACTTTATTTTTAACAAATGCGTTTTTAAATATAAAATGATGGTGTTTGTATTACAATATTTAAGACAAATAATATGTATTCATAATAAATAGAAAATTAACTCGTCTATGTTAATTTAACATTGAAAGTGTTTACTTTGATGTCATTTTATTGACTATGAACGTGTGGGGGTACAATTATATTTTCCATAGAAGTGGGCGAGTACTTCATAGACAATTTAGGAAGTTCAAAGATGAAAAATGTTTGGAGACAGTCAAATAGCGCGAATACTTAACAAAACACTTGACTGATCGGCAGCTCAGTTGATCATTCGAAAAGTTGGAGAAAACGGCCGTAAGTAATTTTTGTACCACAGTATATCCCAGAACATGCTCATTTATTTCATTTTGGTCACCCGCTACCTTTGCCCCTTTACAACAGAAAAATCCTCAGCAATAATTTGTGATGGAATCGCACAGCATCCAAAATTTAATTCCCCACCTTTGATGCTTCTTATTCGGTAGGTATTGCTTCATTACCGAGTTGCATTTGGTACCAACTAATGACTCGTCAATTGACAATTCTCGGTGAGGTTGGTAATAGTCTCGGAAGACTTTATTGGCGTGGTCAACAAGTATACTTGTTGAGTTATTAGACCAACAAGAATATATAGTTGGTCTTCTGGTAATACCCATCTCTTATAAAACTGCAATAAATGCCTTTATTGCTAATTCCGTAACTGGCTTCCGTGACTTAACTCGTGATTTCGGTTTAATTTCTTTTCCAGAGTATAGAAATAGTTGGGCGTATGGATTAGTTTCTTGTACTTGAATATAGTTTTGAGCAGAGAAGTAAAAAAACAATTCAAAATATCCAATAGGCTTTTCAGTATCGGCGGGTAAATGTTTTGGTCCGGTAAATTCGAAAAAAGTATTATTTGTTTCGTTGGAAAAATTTATGTCAGAAGGAAGTTGCACAAATGTATCGGTATCAAGGTCGTCCAAAACAGTACTCATCTTCGGAAGATTCACCACTTTCGCTACAAATACGCATTCTTCGATTTGTAAACATTCTAATTTCATCGTCACTGTCACCATTTTCATCAAGATAAACATTTTCACTCAAAGATTCACAAGTGTTTTCATCATCACTACTTGACGAATTTGACATTTTGCAGGTAGAAATAAAAAACTTTTACTAAAAAAATACAATAATCGATGTTAACTTCACTGCAAAATAATTTAAAATGGTTATTTATAAATGTTATTAACTTATTAAAAACGTTATACATGCGCGCGCTAAGACACGATCGTATAGGTCGATACCTATAAGCAAACTGCTCAATAGTCGGTATACCGACGCTCCGCACTTTATACGCATTAATAGAGAGTTGATCTATCGACAGTTTGCGCTCTAAGGGATAATATTTTCTGTATGTGTAATAAGGGTGCAAGAAACATTTTGAAGAATTTGTTTAATTTTAGATTGTAGTTTTTTCCCTGGTTGTCCTCTCGTGTCAGTTGAATAAGTACTTTGTGTAAGTCACATTTAATACAAGTGGTTGTGTATCCATTATGATGAATGCAGCTGGTGAATATATGTGTAATTGCAGATTCTTCTGCGACTGCGGCGCGGGGACGCTGTCCAACCAGTGTCATAATATTTTCTGTATGTGTAATAAGGGTGTAAGAAACATTTTGAAGAATTGCTTTGGCATTTGTTTAATTTTAGATTGTAGTTTTTCCCTGGTTGTCCTCTCGTGCCAGTTGAATAAGTACTTTGTTTAAGTTACATTTAATACAAGTGGTTGTGTATCCATTGTGATGAATGCAGCTTATGAATATGTGTAATTGCAGATTCTTCTGCGACTGCGGCGCGGGGACGCTGTCCAACCAGTGCCAGCTGCAGGGGGAGCCTACGCAGGACACCGACACCCTGTACGACTCCGCCGCCCCCATGGAGTCCCACACTCTCATGGTCAACTGAATCTCCGTGTCCCGCGTGCAGACTCCTGTCTTCCACACGTCGGTCACTAACTCTAACGTACATAACAATATAACATTATCGTGGCTATAATCATTTTCAATTGTATATAAATATCTTTAGTTCAAACAAAAAAATATTCATAATATTGATATGGTTTTATGTATAGTTTAATAATTACGGGATGAGCCATTCGTTGCGGGGTTATTTGAATCGTCTATAAATATGAAGTAATCCATCATTGTGTTTTTACGTTAATGTGATTGAAGTGTTGTTTTTTTATAATTGTGATGATCATCCATATATGATATAAATATATATAATGCTGCGCTGTTTCGTCCGTGGGAGACATTGACTGGTCGGGCTCGTGACAATAGTCAACGCTCAATCGAAGGAAGCCTGAGAAGGACGAATGCGCTCCGGTCACTCGGGAACATTTTAACATTGAGTGACTCGGATATACAAGAGAAACCTGCGTGCGTGTGCGTGTGTGACAATATGATTTGCTGCTAGCTTGTGCTGCGACAGATATGCGAGACACTCGAATCCCATATTATATTATGTATATAACGATATTCTGATCTTGAAAAAATGTTTTTAGCTATGGCATTAGAGTTTACTAGAAGCGGCGGGGATGATGGTTGGTTTACTCCATATTGAAGTGAATGAGTTTTCCCGTTCCTAGCCGGCCAATCAATGTCCTGACTTTGGCCGCAGCGCAGCCGCAATGGTGTTTTCATGGTTGGAAGATGGAACTAGCGGAATGGTTGATAGTTAAATATTTCCCCATCTCTTTTGTGTCCAACAGAGGGCGGGCTGTAACGTATGTAGAATTGGTGTTTGGCCATTGTGATATACTTGATTTATATTGTGAGACTTTTCCACGCAGAGAATACACCGGGTCTGATGAGACTGCAAACCATGTCTATATAATTCTAACGCGTCTGACTTGCATTGTTATTAACACTGCAGATAATTAATCTACCTTTGATGTTTTTAAATTTGAAATTAATGTACAGTAGAACCCTGAAAATTATAAAAAACCTGTGAATTAATTTATATTTCTATTCTTTCTGTCCCCGGAAAATATACCTTTTGAAATAAATAAAAAATCTGCAATTTCAATTACCTCAGAATTATGTTGTGTTATTTTGTAAATTTTATCATCAGAGACTGCTAAAAAATATTGTTTTATTTCGCCAATCTCAATTTATCAAGTTATTTTTTTATTTTTAAATTGAATAATGATTTACGCCGAAATATTAATAATTTTGTCGTAAGCGATATTGACTTGGCAGAAAAAAGATGTCTCATAAAGTTACAAAACTAATTACATTGTGATTTGTGTTGAAATTTTCTAAATATAAATGAAAATTGCAAAAAATATTACTAATTTGTGTGGAGAAGAAAAGGTACCTTGACCGTTTGTCACTAAATAATGAAAAAAAACACTCCCTTTCGTATTATGTGGGAATTTGTTAATTCGAAGTTTAGTTTTTGAGGTTTTGTGGATTTGGGATTAACCGGATTCTACCAAAATGGCTGTTATATTTTATCAGAATAATACAATCTATTCACACAATATGCTATGTTGACCATCAAATAAATACAAAAGCTGTTATCCCTTCATTAAAGTTATTTAACTTCCTATTGCAGTCCTCGTGTGTTTTAATCATCACAATTATATGTAATAAATGACTGGAAAGAATAATGCAATTTATTAGAATCCGTTGCAACAACACTGCAAGTGGATAAATTGTCTTGTGCTTTTCGGTAAGATGGTCAACTTGCCGTATTGGCATTCGTTTATCTATGTGTTCTTATCTCTGCCTAAATTCAAAAGGAAATATGTATGCAGATGCTCTGTGAAGCTTATACACATTGACTAAAATACAAATGGAAATCTGTTATGTTACTATGCATTTGGTATTTGAATTGATTAGTAAAGCCTCCGTATTCTCTGTACATAATTTATATTGTCAACCTATATGTGTAGCTTGTCATTTAGTTTTCCCATTGTTGGTAACAAATTCCATTAAGCAGATATTCTCGGAACACGTCTTTAGAATTGTAGAAAGAATATTTTTAATTTAGCGATTAATTAACTTTATACTGTGAATCTTATTATTATTTATGTCTGATTACGAAATACATAGCTTTAAATTTTCCAACCATATTAAATTGATTGCATCTAGAATAAATATATATTTTTTATTTGATTAAGTTATAATTTGTGGATTGTCAAGTGTGTGATTGATGAGATTGGCGGGCGGCGTGTTGGAAACACAAGGACGCCTCTATGTTTGATATGTATTGGGATCTGAAATGCAATAAAACATTACGGGACAAGCTCCGCTTGGATAAAGTGGATGCAAGCATACCCTCACTGGGGACAACTTTATATATTATATTCCTTTCGAACAAACTAAATAATGGAGGAATTAAACTAATTATTAAACTTACATTGACACATTTTTTTTTTTATATAATAAAAATTATTTTTTTATGGTTTGTGTTGACCGGGGAGTAGTTAATTCTCATGGCAATGATTGACCCAGCGCGAGGTATGCTTGTATTTGTGCGAATCGGGTATTGTTACATTATTTTGTCACAATTGTGGAACGGGGGTGGGGAGGGCACAGATTCTGCTTTAGTTGTGTTCCACGTATTCCACGAGTACTGTACATATTAAGTAGCGTAACCGCCGGACATTCGCCGCTGCAGGATCTATAGGCCTATATAGTTAATTTTGAAATATCCAAATTGTATGTTTAGGGCATGTTTTCCGTATTTGTTTTTCGCCGTTTGAACCGCGAAATGTTCTCGTTTGTATAATGTTGGTATTTGTATCGCTAATAGTTAGGTCTTATTCAAAAATAATTAATGTCTTTATAATCAGCACGTTCAGGAAGTATAATGTTTATGTGGGGAACTGCAGCGGGGTGTGACGGCTTATTTAGGATATGTATAAAGTCAAGCAAGCAAGCGTCGGCGGAAACCTCCACGACCAATGTCTCCGGTAATAACACGCCCAACTATGGAATCATATCTGTTCTCTGTGTATAGTGTTAACGTATATATCCCTAAACATTGTTTCCTTTTATGATTGTGCTAAATTTGTGATGTATTTATTGGTGAAATGGTGAAAATATTGTAACAGATACAGTGAAACTCTCTTATAAGATTCTTCCAAGGGGCTGACAAAAATACTGCTCACGTGAGAACCAACCACCTTATAATATGTGCTTTTATTTAGGCCAAATCTTTTGTTCTGTTTTCGAGGGACTGAAAAAACAAAACTTCTTAAATATGAAAACTGCTTATGTGGGGGAACCTTATAAGCGGGTTCCGCTGTTAATACTGCCGTAACGAATTTGCCACCGATTCAATACCATTTTGGGCACATTAGATATTTGTACCTTCTTAAAAAGTCCTTTGTGATGAAAACTAAATTTGAAGTGCTTTTTTGTTATGTTTTTTAATTTTTTTTTTATACATTTCTGTGTGTGGAAGTATTAAATATATATATGGTACATATTATTTAACTTTCCTTTGACATCACTTTAGCAATATTGTTCTCGAATGCAAGTCAGCCCAGTCGGTCTCGCGTTCATACGGGTACGGGTGACTGATAATGATTATCAGTGGGCCGACCATTGACCCTGATCAGACTGGCGGAAGCGGAGGCTGAGGATTCAACCGACCTCTCCATTACTCCTCGAGTCTTATGATTTACACGAGAACCCCCAACAAAGCTGATAAACAAACAACCAAACTAGTTAACTCTGAACTGGTGGTGATCCCTGTGTCTGTGTCTGTCAGCCAACAGAGGTGAAAGATGGATGGCGGCAGAGTATCAGTGGAGCCGTACGCACCATTATTAGCTTTTCTCGGTTCGATGGTCGATACTTGTCCACTCTTGTTTATGTTATAAAACAATTTGTAGCTTTTTTCATGTTTTATAAGAATGACTGAAAATTATAAATGGATGATTTAAAATAAAGATTAATAATTAATGTAAGCGTTGCATAATAAATTTTAGTCTATCACGAATACTTATTTTTGATTCAACTAAAATGTACTCCCCGAAGTGGCGATACTGTGCTCTGGCGTTATAGAGTCGGCACCGCCTTTCAATAATACACCTCTCCCTGCCAACTTTAACCAGAGCATCATATCTCCCTTTAAATCTCTAAACTGGCATCCCATCTGAAGTCTCAAATTCAACATTGGTTGGTAATGATTGGGGGAGCGGCGCACAACCTTTTTAGTCGGCGGGCCAATTTATCAATATATTCGCAGGCCGGAGGGGGTACAGTTTGGTATGGTTAACTTTTGCAGTCGATGATGTCGCCAGTGTAGATTCTTCATTTTTTTATGTGAATACCATGCACGTGCCCCAACTGTCTGCGGTCAGTAAGTATATACCTATTATAAACAACAAAAAACTCAGTAGGTTGCGCCTGCCTTACATACCGTATTTCCTAATAACCCAATGCTATATCTGCAGATGCCATACCAAATATAGGTCACTGGTCAGGTAACCATTTTGTATTTTATAAAACGGTAAGTATTTATAGGAGCAATCAGAACACACAAAAGAGGCGCCGCAGACTAAAAAATATTCATCTTCAAAGTCAAACCAATTAGTCTGAAGTTTTAAAGAACAAGTTAAAAAAAATGTTTGAAATTTTGGGGGGCTGATTTAAAATGTCAAAGACAGACAAGTTTCCCGCAATACCCTTTCATGATTTGTAAAACAGAACGGAAACTGTAAAATATTTTGATCATACATAGTACCCGGAAATCCGAACAATTGCTCTTAAATAAGAAACATCAAAACCATGGATATATAACTAGGTCGATGATCAAAACTCATGTTTTCAGGAACAACATTGGTCGTGTGCCCCTTTAAAATGGAACTTATGGAAAACTTTCCAGGTCAAAGGGTAATCCAACAAAATAATGCGGGTGATTTTGTTTACCCAAGTGGGCTACACGAAATGGGCTTACGGGCCGGATGCGGTCTGCGGGTTGTGCATCACTGGATTATGTATATCCACTAAAAAACTTTTAAGTATTAAAAGAAGCAAGAATTACAATTTTTTGTTGTCTTAAAAGAATATTTAAAGTCGGTAACCAAAAATCGTTCATTGGGGATACTCTTTGCTTGTTGTAGGCGAGGATTAACCGTATGCTGAAAACGATTCTCCGTGTCAACTGATACGTTTACTTCACTTTATGTCGGGTATGCCGACGCTATCGCACATTTCTTATCAATTCAAAAGTAAATATACTAGACGCTACATCATTATATTACGTGATTGGGGATTGCTATGGTCACTGGTGAGTATTACTGGACCTTCCCTATGAAGAAGGCGTGAGAATATTTCAATTCCTCGTACTTCTATCATTGTAAGTGGAAAATGATGGAGGACTTAACTAACATGAGATTGAACCCGCATAGCCTCAGTGGAAACCATAGCTTTTGGCCACTCCGTTACTAACCGGCTATTATACGGAGTTATTCAACATGGTGTACTCAATTTCATACCCCTATATTTTCTGTATTATATGTGAATAACCTACATAGTAATTGAAAGAGGTCTGAAAGTTTCGCATCCCATCGCTCATAATTATGCAAACGACCGCTAGATTTAAGGAGTTAGGTCTGATGCCCGTAAATGTTGGGGAAAAGTGGGGAGATCACGCCGAGTATAGAAATGTAAAATTTGGGCAAGGCAGCAAATATGATCAATTGGTCGAGTGGTCCAAAACTCCAGATTACCACCCATGCGTAGGGGGTTCAATCCTTTGTTAGCTAGTCCTCCATCGCTGCATAGACAACATTTTCCACTTATTATTACAGATAACCTGAGAATGTTTCTTTCTTTAAGAAATTTTATACACTGGTCGCTTGTTGGGTTCCGTATTGGACCCTCACTCTTTAGCCGCCAACATCCAGTGGCATGCAGAGTTTTAATCATGGTAGGCAGTAAGAAAAACATCTAATTCATGTTCTAAAAAAACTACCAGACGTGGTACTTACACAGTTCTCGCTGAGAATGGCTAAGTTGGTGGCTTTAGCCGATATTGGTTGGGATTAGCTGCCACATCAAATAACCGCTTCATGAATGCATATTACAAGCCAATTACTGGATGCATAAAATTTCCTTTTTTTTAACCGCACAATTGCATAAAATCCTAAGTAGTATTGTGAGTAAAGTTGTGCTAATTAATAGAGGTATCAACTGATTGCTACATTTGAGATTTGTACCGAAAGCCACTATCTTTTTCAACACTAACACAAACGAGTCTTCCCTTGAATGTACATTTTGGTGTAGAATACAGTCAACATTTTATAAATATGACATGTGCGTTATTTTGCATACTTAGTTCCTGCTTTTGATACATTATAGTAGGGTGGTCGGTGAGGCGCATGCGGCGCTGTGGTTCATAGCTATTTTTATGTGGGATAGGGTAGGCAGTGCTCTTGTGCCTATATGGAATGGACGCCTCTGCCAATGTTCTATAAGTGATGGGAACTATCTCCATTGTATTTCAAAGACGAAAAGAGGTCACCAAAATTGTCTGTATTTCCATATAATATTGATCAGATATTGGGGGCACTTATTCCATCCGTTACATTATATAGGGGCACATATATCTACGACTTCATCTGTCATATTATCGCAAACCTTGAATGCTGAAGTTGCTGCACAAAACTCACCTTCCCTCCAATAAGGATCTACTATATATATGCAAAAAAAACTAACTGTAGAATCGTTTTTTACATACACACCATAAAATTTTCGTTTTGCATATTATAGACCCGTATTCGGAGGACATCTCCAATTATTGTGAGTTCCTCAGCCCTATCAAAGCAGTGATTTAATTCTCAATGATTAAAGAAGACTTTTGTAACTTTATAATAAATGCTTGTATATCACTCAATGAAAGAATATCCAGTTTGACCTGAAAGTTCAGTCCAGTGAATAGTGAAGCTGTTTTCATTCTCTGTGTGACATAATATTGATATTGTAAGATAAGTAATACTAATTGTAGGTGTGCATTATGTACATATTATAAAAGAGAATATTATTGCACATTGTTGGGAACAATAATGTTAACAGAGTTCAATTTTAAAATTTTCACACTCGCTGTTTTCATCCTCACAAATCACTATAACATATTGATTGTCCGGGTTGTGTGCTGAGCTATCTAATTTTCTCGTTCTCCATTTGACCCGCAATAAATCCTTTTCCAAGCCTATCTTCTGTTCCTTGTCGCCTCTCTGAACATCTACCTCTTCGGGCGGTTCACTTTCTAACTGTTCTGTCTTCAAAGTGGTATCCCTAAGGGCTTGTTTGCAAAACGGCCAAATGTGGCTCTTTTTAAATCCGTGCGCAATATTTCTCTTAGTGAAGGCTGTTATGTATGAGGAACTGATTAAGGAGGTGAGATCGTGCAGGAGACTCGGCCCGCCCGAATGAATTTCTTCCTTGCTAGATTCAAATATTGTCTTGAATGAATCCATGATATTAGAGCTCAAAGGTTGCTTAGACTTGGCCCAGTTGGGGGGAAATGACACCAATCTGATTCCATTATCCACACAGTAGGCTGTTATATCCATTGTGCAAGTACACTGACTCACTATATTATCTAGTAATAGGATAACTGGGTTATCTTTAGAGCACTTGGAGTGTTCTTGGAGATGTTTTAATAGTGGAATGAAGTGGTCAACAGTCAGGACTCCACCGGAGGGAAGGTTGGCCATACCTAACGTGCCCGGGGGGGTATATGGGAGTAGCGAGGGGTCCATCGTATTGAGGGGGAACACAAAGGTGGGAGGAATCAAGTCGGCCGCAGCGCTGGCGATGGCGCACATTGTCACCGACAAGCTCTGAGCTTCCACTTGCTCCTCGTTCTGGTCGGGCACATCAAGGGATACTTCAATTTCGCATAAATTATAAATTCTGCTGGCTGTTAATTTATCAGCTTGCAAGGCACGCTCAAAGGTACTGCAGAAGAAATCTGCTTCAACACGCGCAGGGGTCAGGTTATTGAAGTTTGCCTTTACTACAGAGAGGTTATTATTGACTCGGTTTAAGAAGTTAGTCAGCCAATCCCGACCGGCACTGTTGTCCGTCTCCCAATTAGCCGGGACTTGGCGGTCCAAACTCTTGGCGTACACATAGGCCAACATCCTCATCTGGGTGTAAGAAATGCCGTAGTTCAAGTCTGAGTAAGTTACAAAATAGCGGGACAAGATAGCTTCTTCATCAGGTGTGAAGACGCGTCTCTTGTAAGGACCGGTGTCCTTATCTTCCGACTGGGCATATTCCTTAACCCTGACAATTCGGTAATACAATGTAGAAAGATTGATGGAATACTTCTTAGCCGCAGCTCGTAGCGTCCTCTTCTTGTTCATAACTTCGTGTATTGCCTTCTTCATGTCTTCCTGTGAGAGTTCTTTCACCTTCTTTTTTTTATACTTCCTCACCATGATGAAACTTCAATTAGTCAAAAATGAGAATGTCAGGAAGATTGTTTATAATAGATAGGCAAATCGTTTTGCAAAGAATGTTCACTGAGATTAACTTATGATATACCCTTCAATGTATCTACTAAAAAACGACACGACAACAAAATTACACGACAGAATATTTAGTTGGAAGTAAAATTATACAAATTACAAATGTCAAAATGATTAATGTTACCAGTTGGTAGAGAAAAATATTAATTTTATGTTATTTTTTCATATAAATATAGGCTATACACCATAGATATACCACTCTATAACACTGATTTACGATTAACAGGGCCGTCATCTCAATATTTTTTAGTAATGGTATTATTCGGCTTATTTTGTCGGGGTTCCTACCAGAGATCGACTTAACAAACGTAAATATCTCCCATAGCGAGAGAGCAACTGAAATTCTGTGCCATATTTTGATTGACAATGTTGCTATTTGTGACATATTCGTTAAGCTGGTTTAAATGACCTTGAAATTTGATACGAAACGAAATTAACGACACCTGTTAATTACAGTAGTTTATTGTAGGAATTTCGAGATAAGTCTGTGGTCAACAAGTTTGGTCATAAATCGTCAGATGGCAGTGGTTATTCCCGGAAATATTTATTGAGCCTAATGTAAAGATTCCCCTTATTTAGGGAGTTTGGGATATTTTTTGTTAGTTTTGATATGACGGTGGGTAGAGCAATTGGTATAATTCTAGAAATAACGCAAAAGGTGAGCAAAAGAAAAGCAATCTTAGGTAGTTACAAGTAATTTATTTTTATAGTCGTGGGGTTAGTCTTAAAACTAGAGTAAATCTTAATTAGACATAATAAATTCAATAAAACTAGGTAGGCAATTACTTAATTCTACTGTTAAAGTCTTTGTACTTAAAATTAAAGGTTCACTGGCTTATTTGTATGAAAAAGTTGTTGCTTAAAGTCAGAGATTCACTTGGCTGACAGGGTGGAGGAATTATCATTAGAGTTAGAGGCACTTCCCTTTTTGTGATGGCTGTCCAGGGTCCAGTGGCTGCTTTTATGCAGAGTCCTCGCGTTCGCACTAGGTATTCATGTACCTCCGGATCGGGAGTAGGTACAACGCGGCGATAATCAGAGGCCTGGGCGGTCTCCGGGGGTTTGATCTCCGAAGGGCGAAGATCAGTTACTTCCTTCTTGGATGGAAGCGTAAAATTCCCTCGTCGTCAGAGGACCTGGGCGGCCTCTCCAAGGAGCGAGAATATTAACCTTCCTGGGCGGAAGGTTTCACCTGGCTGTCTGTCCTGGGCGGACTACTGCAACCGACTCTCCGTCCTGGGCGGACTCTGACAACCGACTCGTGCTTAGAGTCGGTTGTTAGACTGTCTCCTAGAGCCCTCTGTCTTTTGTCTAGCTGTAGGTATTCTTTTATCACCCGCATTGTTCAGCGGGCCGTTCTGTCGGGCGGCGCAATTCCTTTGAGGTGTTTATTGTCGTCCCATAAAATCTCAAAGGAATTGCCGACATTCCAAAATAGCAATTAAGGTTTTTTTATTTTACGATGTAGTAGTTACAATTTTTCTAACAATAGGTTCGGCTAGCCTTTGTGCTAAATTATTTTATGGCCGGTCTAGTCTGGGAATTTTTATTACCTGAAATGCACCTTTTAAAATTATTTCGGTGAATTTGGTCATTTATTTTAGGTATAACAAAAGGATATATCAGTTTCATCTTTTAATCTGTGGTCATGTGCTAATATCTCGGAACATAATTTCTCTCACAATAATAAAAACGAAAATGCTTGCAGAAACTCATAATAATATTATTAAATTTATTTTCTTTAAACTTAAAAAAAATGTATCGGTTCAGTTAAGTGCCTTCCACGGAAAAAGAATATTAAGCCTGTTTTTATTTTTTGACTTGGCAATAATGGTAATGCTCCTTGTCCCCGCTGAACGAAACGGGTTTGAAATTTGAAATTTCGCTTTGGAAATCGCGCGTTATCTTCTGTGTATTGTAGTTCCATGGACAGAAGTAATGTACCGATATAAAAGTTCTCAAGAGTGATTTTTTTTTTCGAACCGATTTTGTCACTTCTCTACATCACTTTTACTGCTTTTCTGTGTTGTTAGGCCATCTATATATTGTATTTATTCTAGCGCTATTTTTTTCAATTATTTGATCTTTTGTAATTTTAACAACTGTTTTTTTCTTGCTTGTAAAAGTCGGTATTATAGCAGAGTATGTATGAGACGATTATTAATTATCTTGTAGCTCGTAGAAGTTCATTTATTAAAAAATAAATAAACAACAACCCAACTACAGATCGAAAATGGCCTTGAAGGCTGAAACAGCTGTCAAAATAATAAAATAAAACTACAATTCTTGCAGACTTTAATAATTACATTAAATTTGATATGAAACTATGTATGAATGAATGCCAATGAAGAAAGAGATATGTGCCAATAAGGAATTGGCTACATTGTCTGCTTAGCCGACGTGATATTTAGTACCTAAGTAAGTAAGTAAGTACTTAGTTCGTTATTGAGAAATTATGTTTTTTGTTTCCATAAATAAATAAAATAATAATAAGATTGATGTTTATATTTTTACAGCCCTAACAGTAAAAAAGTCTTACTGTTTTTTTTATTGTTTTTTTTATTTAATATGTTAATTTTTTTTACAGTAAGTATATAAATAAGACATGATTCATATAATGTAATAAAAAATATTATACAGCTGTTCCTCGCCATAAAGAAAAAAGGTTCTTGTGTTTGGTGAGGGATTATCGCATAATTAATTAGATCATAACTTAAAATATTGTTATACAATAGCAGGAAAATATGAATTTGTTCTGTAAATTTAGTAATTTGTCAATATTAATAGTATTAAAAAAAGGAAAGAATTGAAAAGAAAAGAAAGGAAACGCAAGGTTTGTGGAAAAAAATATGAAAGACAAAAATATCTAATAATAAATAAAAAATAAAATAAAAGACTGTTACAGTAGTTTGAGGTAATTTTTTAAGATATGTTGGAATTCATGACTATTTTCTATAATTTAAAGATTAGAAGGAAGGTTGTTAAAAAAAGTTATTCTTGGATATAGGTATGTGTTTTGCGTATGCTTAGTGTTGAATTGCGGGATTTTAAGGTTATGCTGATACCTTGCGGATATATTAAATTGTAATTTGTTCAACGTTTTTTCATTAAAAATTTGATTAATTGCATGTTTTTTATAAATGTTATCTAGTGTAAGTACATTCAATATTGTAAAAAGGTAATAAAACAATAATTAGTGAAATTCTACAGTTAAATTTTACGCTTTTGTTCATTTTATACCTACATAGAATAAAGACAAGCACTTGTGTTTCTATATTGTAAAGAATATTCAGTGGTTCTATATTCTAATAATATACCTATGTAATATTGTAAATTTAAAGAAAAAGAAATTATATCTTCCTATGTACTTACTCCTATTTCCTTCCATTTTTGTTTCTCTTTTTTTTTCAATTAAATTAAATTATATTTTTCTTTAATTTTTATATGAATATTTTTTATCTGTAATGTTCATTACTTTTAGAACCACTGTATATACAAAGTACAGCGCGCGTCTGTCTTGCTGAGATATTTTCTCGCGAAATGCAAATAAAATTGTGACCTGACGAAAAGGAATATGTTAATTCTGAATTAAATTAATGACACGGACGAAACACAATGTCACTTTTGTCGAAACATCTCGTGACTGTCTTAATTACGCAAAATGATCGAAAAACGATTGAAACTGTTAAATACGCCCAGAAACGAACAAGCAATGTAAGTGAACTTCGCAAAAAAAAATTACTCGAAAAGCTGATATAAACAGCTCTGCATGTTTCGACAGAGAACATTTTAAAAAGAGCCGTTTTTACTGCCAATTCAATTCAAATTAACCCTACCCCTTGTAAGGATTCATCCTGTTACAATTCGTATTTCATTTTTAGCTTGTAAATGATATTTTATTATGTAACAATGGATATATAATATTTCACACAAAAAGGTTATTGCTATTATTACTGCATTATTAAAGGCGCCGAAATAGTATTTTTTCGGGCCCTTTTTAATTAAATTGAAATAAACCAAAAAGTGACAGCTCGCCACTTAACCTCTCTGTCATACGATGATCTATAGAATTTTGGCCATTCTTAAAGATTTCATCACTATTGTGTCCACCTTACAAACTGTATACAAATGATGCAATATCTTTTCAATCTATAAATTATTTATAATAATGGTTAATTACTGAATGAGAGATTTAAAAGAAAGTAATGAATAGTCTTGTAGGTTAGATAAATTATTTATTACATGTTGAATGTTGATATAATAAGTTGAAATTCTTGTCCCCTGGAAAGCATAAAAATATCTTATTTGAAGTTTTCCTTATAGAATTTGTACACATAAGTACTAAACAATACTTGCATCGCAAGTCGGGAGACATCGGAAAAAATATACTGATAAATCAAGCAACGCAAACTACTAGGCCTGAACCTAATATATTCGTAACAGGTATACGTATTATAATACCGCCAAACATCGGATATATCGATACTGGCTCCATAGATATTAGCGTTCTAACCGATCCAGGCGTTCCGAGTATGTAAAGCCGCGTCTCCTGCGACTGTTTTTTTGAAAACATTTACACAAAAAAAACAAAACAAAGGGGCGTTACCATACACATTTCTGTGTGCGTATAGAATCTTTTTGTCTTCCGAAAGCAATGGAAAACATTGCTCTGGCGGGTGAAGAGGGGAAGAGGGAAGGGGGTGTATTTCATATTTTTACGAGCACCGCGGGGTTCGTTTCACTGTCAGTGTCATCCCCTCAGCACAAATCGTACGGGTTGAGGTTATGTACACTGAGCGAGCAAGCATCCACGTTGTCAAGTGTGGATTGTTGTGTATTACAAGTTCTTTAGTTTTTAGGTTATTTTATTTCTTTTCTTTTAAACCCAACTAAGAGGGCCCAGCAAACCTCAGGAATAATTTTGGACAATTGTTGTTTTGAAACTCTTAAATGGTACATTAAGCTAGTGTATGAATCGCCAGTAGACAGAAACCTTAATGTAATGCCAAGTCTCATTTCTGGTGAAATGACATCTCTTCGCCATGTTGAGTTTTTTTGCACATCAGGACGTAAAATCAAAACCAGTTTTTCAAAATCGGTTTCAGAGACGCGGAAGAAATTGCCTTCTATTCTTAATTCCTGATAAATATTAAAATTTCGAGATAGTAAGTAAGGTCTAACTTGAAATCTGTGTTTTCTCCCTGATACAATGTCTACAATCGCTAAAACCGAAAGCACGTCCTCCTCGTCAGAACTCATTTTGACGTCTACACATAAAATATTTTGTTTTGAACTAAAACAAAAAATTTTTGCAGGAGACGGGATGTGTATGAAAAGAAATGTTTTTGTGTAATGTTTCGGAAAAAAGTTCGCAGGAGACGCGGCTTAAGCGATATTTATTGATTACGTGATTTCTGATATTCAGTATCGGTATATCGTATATCGATATTTAACACATGCGTTATTGACCGATCTCTATATATTCGATACACGTATCATCTCAAGTATTCATCGAGTTACACGATATAGCCTTATAAGGTACCTTATCCATATCGGTATCGCTGTATAAGGCAAGTTCCAAGTTGAAAAGCGATTTTGCCCGCCGCCGAACTCGAGTACGTGCGTAGGTACATTATATTATGGTGATATTATTTTTGACACATACATTAGAAATTGACGTTTAAAAGTAATTATCAGATTTGAGAAAATAAACCATCCTCTTTTCGGTGATTAATCTATAATAATAATAATAAATGGATGATTTATAAAGCGCCGTTTTTAGATAAAATCGCGTCGAGAGCACTACTTTTGATTCCAAAAAAAACACGTTTCCAGTTTCTGACATTATACCTACATTTAATTGGAATGTTTATAACGTGAAAGTGAATGGTTGAAGAAGTCGGTGACACCCAAGGATGACATGGTATGATCAAGTGAACCAATTAATTGAGTCGGATCATGCCAAGAGTCAAAACAACAGAAGAATATGAATGAATGAGAATGGTAGAAAAAGTCGGTGACGACCAAGGATGACATGGCACGATCAAGTGAACCAATTAATTGAGTCGCATCATGTCAAGAGTCAGAATAACAGAAGAAGATGTACGAATAAGAATGGCGGAAAAAGTCGGTGACGCCCGAGGAAGTCATGGCACGATCAAGTGGACCAATTAATTGAGTCGGATCATGCCAAGAGTCGGAATAACAGAAGAATATGTGTGAATGAGAATGGCAGAAGAAAACGGTGACGCCCAAGGATGACATGGCATGATCAAGTGAACCAAATACTTGAGTCGGGTCATGTCAAGAGTCAAGACTAAAAAAGAGTATACATGAATGTGAATGGTAGAAAAAGTCGATGACGCCCGAGGAAGACAAAGCATGATCAATTTTTTTCGTCGAGGCCACAGACGACCCAACGGTGATGATTTTTATGGGAATCCCAATGTCTGGGACATTTTATTCGTCAACGGCTAAACCCAAATCATTATATTTGGATCAATACAATACAAATCACAACATAATATTATGTAGCACACTCGAACACTTGAAGTATGTACACAATGTAATTTTATCTTTTTGTTGTCTTTTTAATTAACATGTATTACCTAAGCATACAAACAAATATGGACAAGAACTTTAAATCACATGATTCCTGGCTGTTTAAATATGTAACCTACTGAAATAAATAAAAAATGTATTAAAACTAAACAGTTAATAAATAAGTCGAAAACTTGGTTAGCCGAAAGAAACTATCTGTATTAGATAAATATTATTATTTTATGTACGATTTAGTTTGGTCATTTATGTTTTTTTTTTTCTGGTAAAAATATTTTTGAGTAAAATTTTTACGAAATATTTATGTATTAAGTTTATAATATATATTTTTATTTTATTTTATACACATACATACTTTGTAATTTAATCTTAACTGTACATTTAGTATGAGGTTTTGAAAAACAGGTGAGTTAGACAAACTACTAAAAAGTAGTTTATCGGGACTTTTTGCCTCATATTTTTGTAAAATGTCTTAAATTAATTAAAAAAATATATATTTCATGTGACTTTCATTAGGTACACTATTTATAGGTATAATTTTTTACCAAAATGCATTTCATTATTCAAAGAACCATGAACCCCCCCCCCCTTCCTGGGCGGAAGCGTACAGTCAACTTGTCCCGTGACCTGGGCGGCCTCTCCGAAGGGCGGAGATGGGACAACCTTCCGCGCCGGAGTCCTGACGTCAATATTCCTGTAGCCTGCGTTCGGAACTCCACTGGTTCCGCGGCCTGGGCGCCCTCTCCGAAGGGCGGAGATAAGGCAACCTCCCAAGCCGTGGCTCTGAACTTCCCTGTCTCGACGACCAGCTCCTCCTGTGGCTGGTCGTCATCCTTCTTATCTTGGCGACTCCCGCCTCCTGAGCCGGGGTCCTAAAGTTAACTCTCTCGACGACTAGCTCCTTCTGCTGTTGGTTGTTATCTGTCTGTAGGAATATAGTTCTCCCTGTTCCGTCCGGCGGAAAGGTTGCAACCATCCCCTGAATCACCCGATCGGAACGACCTGGTCCCACGGTTCCCGAGGTTGTTCCGATCGGAGTAATGTTCGGTTTATGATCCGTTTATTATGGTCCTCGGATGTCCTTTGTTAAAAGTATGCCGACGTTTTACAATAGAGGTAACTCTCTGAACTTTATGGCGGGTTCCGTTCCGTCAATAATGAACGATGCTAGCCCATTTTTCAATTTGTGCAAGGCCTGTCTAGTCTGGGAAAATTATTAAGAATTGAATTTGCACATGTTTAGAAAATAAGTATGTCTGTGAATTCGGTCATTACTTATGGGTAATATCAAAGGTGTATCACACTTTCAGTCGACGGTGTACTCCAGACGTGAATCCTATATTTATGCTCCAGACTCTACTGGCTGGCAAGTCAGAAATAATTGTATCAAACCTTCCACCTTCTTTCTCCCTTTCTATGGTTGAAAATTTATTTGTCGTTGTCGTTGATAATAATATTCTAGGTTATGTTAGCTGTCATTTGCGGCGATCTGACTGTTTTTCTTCTACAAATTAAATAAATAATCAAATAATCACCAGATAAACAACAGTATAAAATGTTCAGAAACCTTTTCTTTTCTCATCCTGCCAAAAGCTTGGTAAATCAAGGCCTTGGATCTCAACAGACCAGAGTGAGTGGAAGGCGATGTTCCTTATGTATACATAACCTTTTCGTTATCCTTCACGTAAAATTTTACAAGAACTGCTATAATTTTTTTTCAGGTAAACGTTTTATACATCTCAGCGCAACGCATGGGTTGTTCTAATGTCGACTCTAATATTTATTCCCAATGATGTTGTGGATCCTATCTTATATTCATTAGTATACAGGCGAAAGTCTTATTTTCTTGATGTAATGGTGTTTTTTTTTTTATAAATCGTTTCATTCAAATTAACTCTGATTTTATAATTTTGTTCTTTATTTGCAAAATTGATATTAAATTTCTCATATTGTTTTCCTTGACCGTCTTACAAAAATACCCCCTTGAGGTGTATTTCACCACTGCCGAGTAAACTATCGATTAGCGCTACTCGTGAAGTATATTGAAGTTATTTTGGCTGTATTTAGAATATATGATGTTAAACAAAAACGGTTCTTATAGTAATAATCCGTATAGCGAGTTACGACTGTACTGTAATCAAAATACTTATTAAATTAGTATTAACTTCATAAAACTTGAATCTTTCATTGAGAGTGGATTTTGTTTCCAGAACACATTCATATTAAAGCGAAGATTCCCGCCGGAGCTGACCAAAAAAGGCACTTTCCCAGAAAAGATGAAACACAGGCACTTTATCTACGACGTGGTGGATGAAAATTTCACAAAGCCCCAGAAGAATGTCAGTGTCCTGTTGAAGCAGTATGTTGCCGGTGAGAACATCACTTATAGCGTGACACATTTAACTTTGTAGTCACGGTGTTGCCAGTGTTGATTTTATGGGGGTTCCATGAAAAAACAGAACATTGAAGAAAAGTAAAGAAAAAGAACAAACAACAAACCAAACCTATTCTTTTATCCTGTTACCATTTTGTGAATACAAAACAATTTAAAAATGTTTTGTTTGTTCATTCCTCCTTTAGCCATCTGCAAAGTTAAGTGTTAACCTATAAATAGTAGCACTACGGAGTGATTGGTCCTCCCCAAATTCAAGAACTACAGATGTTATCATATACATATTTCAATATGCTAAATTAATTGTTATTCTTGATTTCGTGGCTGTCAATACCTCGGCGGCTGAAGTATTTATTTATTATTTTCTCATCTCATCTTGTCCCATGCCATATTTTCCGTGTTTTGAAATTGTTTTTCGTGATTACACGAGGTGTTTAGAAACTCAGTTTACGTTCATCTTGAGCGCTAAAATGCGTTTTAGAAATTATAGGACTCAAATAATGACTAGTTTTACTATTTTTCTGTTTCAACACTCTTTTCTTTTGTAAAATTTACAAATATTAATCATCTTATCTTATATTCATAGTTCGTAAACACAATGAAACTATGAAGTTTTTTCTATTTTGGTGACATTTAATTTGTTCAGGTTTGGGGAACGCAGGAGATGTGGTGGAGATGAAGCCACGGAAGGCGTACCTGGAATTCCTGCTACCCGGGCGGGCCATGTACTGTTCCCCCGAGAACCTGACCAAGTTCAAGTCCGACTCCAGCACTCCCAGCCAACACTTGCCTACCAAAACGTTCAGCTCTACCTTCGTTGAGAGGGTGAGACTACCTTTTAATTTTTTTGTCGTTGAACCAGTTAAACTGAACATAAGTTCTAGAAACATACTGGTCTTATGCGTGGGAAGGTGTATGACCATCTCATCCAACTTCCCATGCCGATCTGGACTAGATCTATCCGCATTGCGTGGGAATTGTGTGGTTGCGTAACATTTGGCCAATTTCGAATACTGGCGACTGACTTGAGGATTCCCTTGTTGTGAATATTCATTCGAATGTTTTCCGAATACTTCAATAAACAGACTCCGCGTGAGGTGCGCTCGCGACGATGTTCATCCAGCACTGACCGATATGTGCCGCATGGCAAACATTACAAAGGGACACGTTAAAAAACCGACATCCGGTCAGAACACGCTCGGCGATCACCCGCCTGCGGCTCGGCTTGCTGTAGTGACATGACAAATATTCTTGTTGGAACATGTTCACAGCGAGTTCAATGCTCTCAGTCGCCACCATAAATCATTTATTTTCTTCAAAAATGTATGCATTGTACGGGACAGGTCCTGTAAAAACCTACCGTACGTTTCGAAGAAAAAGAAGTGGCCGGGATGGCTGCTTAGGGGCGCCTTGAGAAAGGCGAACGACTTTTGCTTGAAGAGGAATGGCAGGATCCAGAACAGGAGAGGGTCAAAGAGCGAAGAGAGAAGTCCAATTCAAGCAGAAGATCCAGTGAAGAAGCAAGCAGACAGGCGAAGGTGAAGTAGAGATGTCGATCCGATGATGAGAAAACACTGATTTTTCAAGTTTTGTGATTTTGTCTAGTACTTCCCTGCGGTACCGTGCCGCAGATGTCTGGCTCGGCGGGTGGTTTGTCCCGCGAGTTATTTTCCAGTTCGCAGGGGGCAGAAACAATCTTGAATCTACTAGATCAAAAAATCAGGTTATGTCCGTCTACTTTGCGCTTCGATTAAACCCTTCTTGCTTCTCACCAGAATTTTATTTACAGAATTAACAAAATATTTTCATGTCAAAATTGCTAGCAAAGTTGTGTGGTAAAACATTGTAGCCGGATTATAATATAGTTTACATATATATATAATAAATACATTAACACCTTAAGATTCTGCTAATACTAATGAACAGGTTTGGAAAAATCGTTTATTAAAACTGCCAACGTTTCTGCAGGAATCATTCACAAAAGTTTATATTTATCAAAAATAGTTAAAAATAGAGCCCTCCTGGGAGTGTATGGAACGGCATGACCAATCAGGGCCCGACCCGAGACACGAGACCTACGCCAGGCCAGGGGTAGGATTGGCGGGGTGTCGGGGAAATGCCCTGTTAATGGTCAGTAGCGTCACGTCACGAAAAACGTCATTCAGTGGCTTAGAAACAAAGAAGATAAGTACTTACGCCTGCACTTCTATGTTTCAACTCCACGAATTTCTCTTCATCGTGCCTAGTGTGACGCCACATGACCAGTAAATGAACACAAACATAAATTTTGTCTGAACTAAAATTAAATAAATAACCACATCCGATACATGCATTGTAAGTTGTCCAGATGTTTTGATGCGTTGCGTCCGTGAGACCAATGTGTTTTTACCTCTGTAAGGTATATAGTGAATATAAATCAAAACGTTATCTTGGGGCATTTTGGCGATTTATTGTTTAAATCTTGTAAGGATTCACTATTCTTCTCAAGTCATTGCATCATTGCTCAGGATTTTGACCCCCGCTTCAATTGCCTTGATGAACCTGGCTCCTCCATTCCTCACAGTCCTGTGCTGCACTAAGAGTTACGAACACCAATGCTTCGGACATCTGTGATACTTAATTGGTCCAACGCATCAGTGATATTCCTATTCTTCTCCTGCCTTTCACTTTAGTATTGGAGTTCTTAGTTTGGCGGATAAGTTGCAGGCAGACAGTTGACGGAGCCTATTTTTGATGCATAGTTTTTCCAGAATAGAGAGATTATGTAACCAGACAAAACAGAACATGAGAGGTTAAGTTAGGTTTGTCATAATTGTGAAAGCCGGTTTAGTTTAGGCTTTTCTAGACCATCTTCTTGAGTTGATTCGAAGCCAATCATCAAAATTAACTTTGTGTGTTCAGACGTTAGATCTCCTGTCTCGCTATACCCTCCACATCAGCATGAACATCAAGGAGCCGTGGGTTCTGGAGCTCTGGCACGTGCGTTGCTCGCTGCGCAAGGGGGGCTGGGAGGTGCCCGACCACGCCATCACCATGCCCCCCGGGGAGATACGGGGGCCCGACCTCAGCCTCAATGATAAGGAATTTCTCATTAAAATTAAGGTGAGAATTATCCATTTGACATACTTTATGCGTGCATGGTAGATCTACTATTTCCTCCGGTTCTGCTTTGATTGCGGAAAAGGCAATGATATCCAATATTTTTTTATAATTTTTGTTTACCAATCTCTTGTCCAAAACGTCCCAACTGTATAATAATTATAACAGCATTTATATGAGTACAGCACAGTTTTGTGTTATTTCACTTCAAGTGCGCTTTACTATAATAAACATTAACTAATTCCATACAGTGGTATTCCTACATGCTCCTTTCATATTCTATTTATACATTCTTACTTATTCATAATATTACTCCTACAGTACTCCTTATGTACGAGTATATATTCGTTTATTCAAATTACAAAATACTCGTATTATACAGTATATACTCGTACACAGTGATACAAAAAGAATACATTCATAATAATAGTGCAAAAATAGAAACATTTTGGGTTGGTAGAGTTGGGTTATGTTCAGCACTAACTGACTTTACATAAAAAAAATACAGAGGAAACTGAAACCAAACAACTACCGGAGGCTTGAGAAAATGGATTTTTACAATAAATTGAAGAGAAGTTAAAATTTATCAACAGTAGGATTTTTTAAATAATTTTGTGTTTATAGCCTGTTTAAATTCAGTCAATTTCTGGATATTAGTAAGAGCCAGGAGAAGTTTATTCCAAAAAGAGCGATCATAGTAGACGTATGTATGTATTAGCATAAAAAAATGTCGTTTGAGCCTTCCTTTCCTTCATATCTTCGTGTCTTTCGTGTGCAAGGATATTTTGTTAAAGGGATGCTATATTATTGAACTTCTAGAACGGGTAATAAATACTTACTAATACATACATTGTTTACAAAAACATTACACCATACTGACCCAGCACTGGCTTTAATAATGCTTTTATAGCTGCAGTATGGTGAGTAGTAACTACGTAAAAACAATCATTCAAATATGCATACGAGTATGCATTACATTTAAAAATATATCAATGAAATCGAATTTATCAGATACCTTGGGTTAATACTGAATGTCAAACTAAACTAAGTCCATGACCAGTGGCATGCAGTCCATAGAGGCTGAAAAGCTGTGCTTACAATAAGAAATTGGAGAGTAATAATAAATTAAAAGTTCAAAGAAAAAATTCTGATAAGAACTCTCGACTACGAATCTGAAGGTCACGGGTTCAAATCCCGCTGTGCTCAAGAAATTTTTATTTAATTAATTTGTGCTATTTCGCAATTATTTCATTTAAAAATAACATATAGTATATTTGCACACATTCCAGAGTGGAAGATACTCTCAGTATCGCTCTGGTGAAAGACCACCATTCAGAATTGAAACGTTGCTTGAAATGGCTTTTAGTCATGTTTGGTGACCAGATTTGAATAGCCAGGTATTTCCTAACCTTCCTCTTCCCCTCCCCAATACCTTCAGCCTCACAACATTTCCCAATAAGGAACTCCAGTCCATATTTAAAAATTTTATTTTATTAATGTTGACATACTAACTTAATTTTCTGTTTTTTTAATTTTTTTTTTTAAAGTTCGTTTTCATGGTTAAAATAATTGTTAAAGTTTCAATTTTTTAAAGTCCACCAAAACGCACGAAATCTATGGCTTGTTGGGTGTGACGTCACACGAGCCAGTCGGATTAGCGGTTCAATAGGCAGTAAGCGATATTGTATGGATTACATTCAAAACTTCGAGAACTTTATACTTAAATTTAACTGCTTTTAATTGAAGGAAACATTGTAGAATATCAGCGTCTCGTTACTATTGTAGGTGCATTGTACCAAAGTGCAAAAATACATTCATATCCGCAACTGATTAACAATTCATCAGCATTTAAAGAAAGTCCATATCCAACTTTTTTAAAACCTGAACTGAACGACTAGTGCACATGTTGGTAACAGAAATGTGTATTATGATACCTCTTCATATCTGATATATCGATACCGGGTTCACAGATATTAGCGTTCTGACCGTTCCGAGATATTAAACGATATTTTGGTATTCATATCTATTGAATAATGATTTGGTACGTGACAATAATAATAATAATATTTTGAATATTTTTATAGCGCCATGTTGGCGAAAATTACTTAAAGGACGCTGTGCAAATGTTTTTTTCCCAATGTTCTTTTTTTCATTATTGAAATTAAGTACAATTTAATTCATTGCAATATTATACCTCTCTTTTAAGCAATGCTTGTGTAGAGAAGCGGAGTGTACATATTGCGTTCAGATGTTTATATATTTACACAGTAATGTTTCCTAAAGTGTCACAAGAAGATTCTTAAAATAATAATAAAAATAAAATGGTTTACATGATTATATTACAGAGTTGGTGGTTTAATTAATAGAAAAAATGGAGTGCTTGGCGACAACTTTTGTTTTAGAAGTTAAAATCATAATATAATACACGTAATGAACAATGTGACGTAGGATATTTAACACAGCATAATAGTACTAGTGGTATATTATGTTGTCTATCTTATCACTAACTATCGACAGTCTATCATATCGATAAGTACTGGCGTTACTGACCGTGCTCGATTCATTCGATATTCATCGTTATCTAATAATAATAATAAATCTTTCGCCGAAATTTCAATAAAAAATATTCCTTCGGTGTCAACAATGAAAAAAACTATAAAAATAGCTAGAAATGACAAAATATTACAAAATTTTAAACCGTTATGTCCCAGACACTATTAGGTCTATAGAGACCATTTTAATTTCAAATTGTATGCAAATTTTGTCTACTTCAAAAAGTATTGAATGATTTATCCTGAAAAATTATTCATTCTTGATTCAAAATCGACAAAAACTGAAGAAAGGTCGAAAAAAAAAAAAAAAATTTATCTCGACTACAAATCTGGAGGTTGTGGGTTTAAATCCCAGCGTGCGCATGTCAATTTGATTTAATTAATCTGCGTCATTTTGCAATTAATTCGTTAAAAATAATATATACAGTATATTTATGGTGCGTTCCAAAATTAAAGATGCTTGAAATGGCTTTAGCCGTGCTTAGATCTGAATACCACGGTACCTCCCCACCTTCCTCTACCCCATCGCCTTCCCCTCCCCATACCTTTTACCCTTACAACATACTCCAATACGGGATGTCATAGTCCCACTGGCTTCGGACAGTTGGCGGTTCGACAAGTGGCGGAATTGTGAGCTGGATCACTAAATCAGCCCTCTGTAAAGACAATCCACATAAAAACTAGACGAAAAAAGTATCGTGTAAGAGTATCTTAAGGACGTCATTAGGAGGGCCAAGGGAGCGAGGGAGAGGGCATGGTGCGGAGAGATGCGAACTGTCATTCAAACGAGCCGGATCACCGAACCGGTACACTACAAAGAGCTGATTTAGTGATCCGGCTCACTAAACCGAGCCGCTTCGCCCACCACTATAATATAACATTGATTAATAAAGTAAGGAAAATTATTTATTCACCACTTCTCAAGTATGTTCACATTATCAAAACAATATAACACATTTAAATAAATCAATTAACAAAACATTGTCATTTAAATACGGGGAAAACACATTATAAATGTAAAAACCTCACAGAATAGAGAATTTGAATTATTTTCTAACTAAATCGGTTTTACTGAATGAATCATTATTTTTGAAAACCTGTCCAAATTAGAATTAAATAAATTTATATAAATAAGTCATCACAATGTGGATTAATTGCAGCTTTAAAATGGCCTTAAACGCCGAAACAGCTGTCACAATAAAAAAAAACTAAAAATGCTTGCAGAACAAAAATAACATTATTTAATTTGATTTACATTAAATTTTTAAAAAAATTAAATGGACTTCTACGAATTAAACACAAAAACAATTAATAAGAATTCACAATTTCATAACTTTATTAAAAAAAAGCCTGATAAATTAATTTAATATTTTACAAATTACGCCGAATCCATTAAATTCCACAACTTTAACTCCCTTCAGACACATTGCTTAGTTTTTGATCAAACCCTATTTTTTTTAATTCTGCGTTTGGGCCTCGACCCACCTGAAGTATCGGACGGTTCCGCCTGAGCTCACCAATTTCATAAAATTCCACATACACCGTCAAGACCAACCGACAAACCAACTTTTTTCATCTGCCCTCTATGCAGAATTAACCTTAGGAAAAATTCCCCGTATATGTGCACAGTATAACATGCAATTTAATAATATCGACATTCTTCAGAAATATCGAACCGAAGTAATGCGTACGATCACAAATAAATGCACAAGTATTGTAGTATGTTGTGAGAGCATCTCCTATCCCCATCCTATCTTCCCCTTCCTTACTCCTCTTCCTTAGTTTAATGTAAAATAAAACTCCTGTCTCTAACTCTTTAGCATAAAAAACTTTTGTGACTTAACCTTGTTTTTCCACCAATGTGTATATGTATTTATCTTTGTTAAAAAAGCTGTTTGTCTTTTACAAATAAATAAATATAGTGGTTTACTACAAACTCAAATTTTTCGAACATGACCCAGTTTTCGCCCACACGTAGTGTGTGGTGCGTGCTGGTGGGTGCATGTAGACGCCAATTGTAATATTAATTATCACGATGGTTGCGATTTGTATTTTTAAGCTATGAAGGATCTGCGATTATTGCAGGTCCTTCATAGCTTTATCAGGAAAGGAACAAGACAGTTAAGGGCAAAAAAGGGACTCACCACTTCACTCACTGCACATATAGTATTCACTTGTCTTTCACTGGATATTCGGCATTATGCTTGCGGTAACGAGGTTAAAGTTCAGCGGCGGCGATTTTAATTGTACTTGGCGGTAGGTCAAAAAATGGGAGAAAGGGGCATTTGGAATTGGTGACCGATAATTATTAACTGGTGTGAACAGTGTGAATACATTTTTATTTCCATCTTCTCCTTTTTATATTGGACTTAGTCCAATTTGTTTTTATTGGACTGATAGAGTAACCGATTTAGAAATTAATCATTGAATGACCAAGATTTGCGAAAATGTACTAGCTGTAAAAAGAAGAAAATTCCAATTTCTTGGACAATGAATAAAATATCACGAAGAGTGATAAATACAAGATTACCCAGTTGATAATTCAAGGGTAGAATTAAGGTTATTACGCCAAATCAATTATCATAATTCTTTAGGCAGCTAAATCATATCTGTACTATAACGACTAATAAATTGTGTGTTTTTTGTTCAGATAAATAAGACAGAATCCATCAGTGTGAGGACGCGAATCTACCACTGGGGCAACGGCAGCGAGCGCCAGCACCGAGAGGAGAACTTCTTCAAGGTGGAGAAAGAGTCCCTGTTCCCAGAACAGGCCGAGGAGCTCAGCAAGATGCCCCTCTACCCCCTGGACACTTCGGAGACCGCTGCCGCATCCTAATCAATCCCCCCTTATTTGTAATGTTAATATTGTCCTGTCCATAGATAATAGAAACAAGGAGATATGACATGCGCCGAGCTACAACCAAAGTAGCAGAGCTAATGGAAACTGCATTTGGTGTGTAGATAGAAACCAAGGTGGGGCGCCACTGTGGGTAGATGCGATTTGCAGTAGTATGGGTCAAGGATATTGGCAACACGCTTTGCGAGCGTGGTTTAATATTAATAATGGTTCATGCCCATCTCCTTTGTTTTTATTATCTATGTTCCTGCTGCTGAGAGTTCTGTTATAACCTCTCTTTTTTTCACATGCCTCTTTCGTCAGATAGAGGGAGAGGCACTGAAGAGATCCTTGATGTGTGATCTATACTAAAAGAAAACTGATGTTGCCAATTCACCTTAATTACGCCTTTTGAATGCAAACAGGCCAATGAATTGTTTTAAAAGATTTCAATATTACGGTACTCCTCAGTTAATGTATGAACTTGAGAGTGTAAATGTCAAACTCACGTAATAATTCTGATTGATTCGGTAAGCAGCTGAGTTGGTTCCAGCCGGTAATGAGCCCCAGCTCTTTCTCAGTTAGAATTTTGGAATCCCCTTTCTCAGTCCTTCTCATTCCCGCATTAATGTGCATGTCTTTTTTTTTATGAATAAACATAAATTTTTACATATTCTCCTTGTCCTACTCGGGTCGGAAACCCATCGCATCGACGAGGCGCCTCCAGGTGTCCCTGTCCTGCACTACTTCAGTGGCCTCCGTCCACAGCAGGCCCATCCTTTGATTGTATTTTTTTGTTGTCTAATTAGTTTTGTTCATCCTTATAATAAATCAAATAAAACACCGGATTACATAGGCAGATCTGAAGTAGAAAACATATTAACACCAAATACAGACTAACACTGAAACCACTCAACTGCACTTAAAACACCTCACTTTACAACTATTTATTTTTCATCAAACACATCAATGTAATATAATGTAATTTCATATTTTGTAAATGAAATCCTCACAATGGGAAATCCCGAAGAGGATATCATTATTTGTTATTTTGTTATAAAAAAAGAAGACAATAAAACATTATTATTATTATTCAGAAGAAACAGATTATTGATCAATTAACGACCTAATTCATTGAAACAAAACTTGGTTGGGTGAAGAGTACCTGTATTTGAAATTTTTTTAATTAGTTTCACCCGAAGTGAGTGAAAATTATACTTCAAGCGCACGAGACATGCCCACAACTAGTGTTGGGTAACTAGCCAGAATTTCAATAACATAACCAACTAGTTATTAGCAGCTAAATAACGGGTTATTTTTGGATATTCGGCTATTTAGTAGATACAGGTATATGTATATATCTATTGCTAGTTAGCGATATTAGCTGTCACTGTAAATAAACAATGATACAAATTCTGCAATTTAAAAAGCTATTGAAAGAAATGGTGTATATATAATATAGCTTAGTGCGTGGAGGGTTAACTGTCGCCCATAGGTTTTACTGGCGTACTGACCTGGTGGCTAGTTGTCTACTTATCACTTAATTACATATTGGTTATGCAGCTTATGGTTTTGTCAGTTATATCGGGTAGTCTTTGCCTCACGAAAAGGGATAGCGCTATACAAGTGTATATAGCTGTCACGTTTCGCCTCACTATAGAAAAAAGACAGATATACATGCAGCATGAAGCTCGTATAGCTCTGTCCCTTTTTGTTGCAAATGGCTCACAGTTGCTACTCCAATATTCATAAACAACTCCAAATAACCGAGCTGTCGATAGCATAGCCGCAGCTATTTCGCAAATAACGGTTACACACATCATCTCTTCAATGGGGAGGGGCTACAAAGGATCTATCAGCGGTATACCCTTAATAATAGTTAATACTGGTAGTTTGTTTACCCAATTTTACTTTACGATACAAATGTAGAAACGTTGTAGACATGTGATTTCTCTTGTATCGTAAGTTACGGAGGTATCAAAGTGTGTAATAATGGACTTGTGTAGTTTTTATAGTGCATTTGAATAAATGTGTGAAATATTGTTATTTCCATTGTGTTTTATTTTTACATAATTTCTATTTATTTTTTATGATGTACATACATATGGTTTTTGTCGACTAGAATATTATAACAATATGTAGATAAATATTTAATATTTTCCTATAAGTAGTGTGTATAAACAATAATTCCACTTTGTGAGATCGATGAGTATATGATGCGCTGAGAACCAGACGTCATTTCACTCAAATTTTATCTTTCTATGAAGTTTTATAGACAACTGTAACATGTTCGCGCCACACACACTCGACAGTCAATATTGGAGCGACAAGTTCAGAAAACATGTTAATTGTATGTCGTAGACGGAATCTGTAATAAAGTATGTGCCATAGGAACTCAACGGCCTAATTAGTATGAACTAACAGTTGGTGGCTTTTTTGTGTCTCAATATTTAACGATTTTTGTTAACAAAACATGAGTTTCACTACTCGACAATCACATGTAGGTAGGATCATGGACCTCTGCAATATTCAGGAAGAAACCCTACAACTGACATCAAACGATGAACTGAAAAAATCAGGTTAGTTTCCTTATTTTTCTCAATTTTGAGGATAATTTTTGTTGTTTTAATTTATAGTTTCTTCATTCTAATTAAACTTTAGCGTTTGAAAAAGTAATTATTTAAATATGTTAAACTGCTTTTTTGTCTTCAAATGAAAACGAAATTAATAATTGTAAAAAAAACTTAGTGTTTTAGCATTTTAAACCATAACGGGAACAGAGGTGAAATGTTCGAAAAATGTTAATATTTGAGATATTATTGAATATTAGTCTGTAAAAACGTTGATTTTCAGTGCGCATTATGTTGTTACTTAAATAAATCAATAACCAAGAAAAATTTATTATTTAGATGCTATAAAATTACAAATTAAGTTTTTTGTGTCTTAAGTTTGGCATCAGCGAAATCAAAATGGATTGATGAAATGAAAGGATTAACAAAATTCTCAAATACTTCAAAAGCATTTTCCTCTCTGGTTCTCAGCGCCTCATATTATGTAACCTTCTCCCTATGCTGTGTACCACCCAAACAATGGAAATCATGTTACATGACAATAAAACTCGCCATTGTGTTAAAACCGGTGCGAGCGGGATAGTTGACATTGAAAAGTCCCGTATTCAAATAGGCCCACATTGAGGTGCATTATAATCTTGATTTTATAATTGTATGAAGTTTGTATTTCACAGGCTATTAAAAAAATGAAGTACAATTTTTATTTTATACCTTTTTGCAAGTACACTAATCTAACATCAACAATAATGAATCCAGCCAAATATGTTCAAATAAGATACCGTTAAAATATCATTTATTTGTTGAGGCTGATAAATTAATTTAAATTACCGAAGAGAGCAATCACTTTTTGACTCACGTTATACTTAAATGAAAAAATCCCCTGTTTGAAACCACTATTGAATTTATACATGTGTATACCTACCGGTTTCAGTTAATCTTAACCATCCTCAGACCCGTAATCGTATTATGTATATACTTTTAAGTTAGTTTACATGATTACGGTTAAACCGGTCGACATATCTATATATATTCAATGAAGTGGTTTTAAACAAAGAACTTCTTTCTTTTAAATAAATAAATTTAAATTTGCAAAATAAAATATTTACATATTTGTAAAAGCATTTACTTTGTGGCTTGTCATAATTATAATATAAATGCATACATTTGAACCACTTGAAATTAATATAATAATCTACCGGTTTCGGAAGTACCCTTCCTTCGTCAGGAATGTGTTTAACTTAATATATTCCTGATGAAGGAAGGGCACTTCCGAAACCGGTAGATTATTATATTAATTTGAAGTGGTTCAAAACGAAATTATGCATTTATATTACAAAATGTTTACTTTTATTTCATGTATTTTGTAATTTCAAACCACATCGGGATTGATTTCTATGAAAAAAAAAAAACATTACTGAGCTACTGAAAAATCAAAATCACTTTCTTGTTTACTAGGTTCCTCTATTTTGGACAGATCAGGTTCTGTATCCGACTCTAATATCTTCAACGGCTGAGCTGTGGGAGTTTGTTCCTCTGTGTGTGGCTGTGGATCTCCCGTGATGGTTTCATCGTAATACTGAGAGTTATCCTGTCCCGGATTCTGTTCATACTGGTTTGGCTCAGTTCCTTCATATGTCTGTCCAAGATTTGTATCCTCAGATGTTTCGGCATTCGGATAAATTGCGCCTTCTGTTTCTTGCGATTGGTCTAGTGGTATTTCACTTCCTTGAAGATCTCCTTCGTATGTCGTTTCAACTGCTTCTTGACTGTCTCCATTGCCTTCTGTTCCATCATATGTCTGCTGTACGTTATTGTCGCCTACTGCATCATTTTGAGATCCATCCTGTGGATATTCTCCAGGATAGTTGTTTGACTCGCCTTCCACATAGTTTGGATCAGCTCCTGGATACGGGTTTGTTGCTTCGCTGATTTCACCTTCTGCGTAATATTGTTCTGTTGCTGGAATTTGACCTTCTGCCGCTGGATCAACATAATTGGGATCATAAGGATACTGTTGCTCTGCACCCTCTACGTAAGCATTTTGATCATAATATTGTTGGTTTGGGTCATAGTCTACTGGAGCTTCTTGTCCTTCACCTTCCTGAGTCTGATATCCTTCAGCATATTGTTGATTTGGATCATATTCACCGGGTTGTTCTTCAGGATTAGTTGCATACTGTTGTGCATTGTAATCTGCCTGGTTTGGATCATATTCTGCTTGTTGCTCTCCTTCTCCCGTGACATATTGCTCAGGATTATATTCTCCTGGATATTCTTGTTGATTTGGATCAATCTCAGCTTGTTGCTGTTCCTCTATTTCCCCTCCCTGTTCTGTTGCCTCGTATCCCTCGTCATAATTTGTCCGAATATCATTATTGATCTTTGAATCTGATTGTTCTGTTGTGGCCTGACTTCTTTCAAAATTGTCTTCGTTTATATGTTCATTTGATACATGCAATGCATTTGGCTCATTTTCAATGAGTTGATCATCTAACTCCAAAGTTTTATCAGGCGGAAGATCACTTTTCTCTTTTAAATCAATAGACTCCGTACTGTTTGTTGGCTGACTTATTCCATGATCCGGTATCTCAACTTGTTCTTTCTCTTCTTCCAAATGAGAAGTTTCTTGATTGTTGATAAGATCCTCCTGTTTGGCTTGTTTTTCTAATGGTGCAATCACTTGTTCTACGATCTCCGCGGTGTCCTTGACAGGACCACTTGTTTCTTTTGAATATTTCTCTTCTGTTACAATTCCTTTCAAAGGTCCGGGATTGAGTTTCTCTTTTATTAAAAGTTCTAGTGGATTTAGTTCTTCTTTTATGCTCTTTTCAGTTGAATCGTCTTTATCTTTGTAATATTTCTCATTGCAAATGTCACTTCTATCACTTCTTCCACTTCCTTCCGTACTATCATCATTTGAACTGTGAACTTCTGCAGTCTGTTTTAGGTGAATTGCATTTCCATTAAGAATTTTAGGTTCTCCCCTTTCATAGTTATTATAATATTTTGCAGATGGTTTTGACAGCCTTTCCCCACCTCCTTGCTGAGAGTTCTTGTCTCTATTATATTGAGATGCTTCTTGGGGGTGTGTTTCATGAGAGTTTCGTTGTTTTGGATCAGAGTCTCTACGCCTTTCATAATCTTTAGTTCTTCTGTCATCTGGTAATGGGTAAAGAACATCTCCTTGAGTTTTTGGTACTAACACAAATCTCCTTGAAATCTCTTCAATGGCATCATCCAGGGTGATTGGCTTGTGTGTGTAAATGGGATTGGGTTCATTGTATACTCTTTCATATCGGTAATTGGAATACTGCAGCGGATTGTAGCTGTAGTCCTGAGGGGCATTGGCTAAATTGATTGGAACTCTTTCAGTGAGGATTCTGCCACTGCCGCTGTGTGAATATAATTCACTGACAGAAGGACGGGGGCTATTGACTTGATTCTTGTAAATGCTCTGAAATAGAAAAATATTATTAGTTATCATTTCTTCAAAATATTGGTATTCACTTTGTGGCGTCATTATTAAAAAATTACTCTGTATTCACCACTTTATTAATACACACAGATATCAACATGTTTCGAAAGCGGTGCTTTCTTCATCAGGAATATATAGAATACTAAAAAATAATAATGTCAACTATAGATAAATGATAAACATATAACACAATAATGTAAGAATAGACAAATTATAAACACGAACAAAATTGATTATAATCGGTAAGTAATTAATCAAAAATGTTAATAAAAAATTATTATAAAACATTGAATACCAAATTTTTATTAGAAATTAAAAAGAAATGATTTTTATCATTATTATTAATATGAAGATAAATTCAAGAGATAGCTATTTAAAAAAAAAAATTATTATTTATTAAATTTATTTCACTATTAATGCTTTTTCTGATTTCTAAAATTTCAAATTTGTCCTATCGTAAACCGGTTGTAATTTGTATGTAAAAATTTTAAACCTTTATTTATATCAAAAGAATGATTGGTTTCTAAAATATGATCAGCATTTACAGAATAAATGTTATTATTTAAACACCTTGGGTGTTCCTTAACTCTAATATTGAAATTTGTAGAAGTCTTTCGAAACATGTTGATATCTATGTATATTAATAAAGTAGGGAATACAAAGTAATTTTTTAATTAATTTATTATTAGTTAATCTAGCCACATCTATTTGATAAAATGAATTATTGTTTGGCGAAGCCCACATATAAGGTTTCCACATAATTGTCATGCTTTTAGAGGAAGAGGTGGAAGAGAAAAGGTTTAGAGCAAGACGGGAAAGTAGAGCTGTATGTAGGAGACCAAATGCCACCCTGGGATGTTTTAGATATAAAGTGTGTTCCAGCCACCTTTAAAGACTTGATCCTATCTGTCTTGGCTTGTAGGAAGGCAGCTTTCTTCTCCACATTCTCCAGCTTGGCGAGCAGCTTCACATTCCTCTCCCGCCTCTTCTTGTGGTCGGTCTGCAACACTTGGTATTGCTTTTTGGCTGCCGACATTCGGTTAGTGGCTGGAAGGTTAAAAGTTAACTTTTTATTTATTTGATTATAAGCCAATATGGGCTTTTACATTGTTTTTTTTTTTAACAGAATATAATGAGCTATCGAAAATTATAAGTACATGTAGTTTTTAAAGCGTAAAGTAATGTTAAACAATATTTTAAAAACGTTTTACAATAACATAATTATAACACAAATGAGTCTAGTTTTTGGACTGTTAGTTCGTGGTGGAATTCCATTGTATTAGAATTGAAATTAAGACACTTTTGTACTTTCTTCCACTTATTTATTTTCACCAGGACCGGTTTCATCCCACTACGGACATTTTCAGACTGGTAGTTGACATTCTTATGCTACGGTATTTATATAAACTTAGGCAGGGTTACACAACATTGTATCTATATCATGAATGTTTCTATTTTGTTAATTTATATAATTGAAAAGGAATAAATTAACTGAATAAATTAACAAAATAGAAACATTCATGATATAGATACAATGTTGTGTAACCCTGCCTAAGTTTATATAAATACCGTAGCATAAGAATGTCAACTACCAGTCTGAAAATGTCCGTAGTGGGATGAAACCGGTCCTGGTGAAAATAAATAAGTGGAAGAAAGTACAAAAGTGTCTTAATTTCAATTCTAATAACACAAATCATTAAGTCTACATTATCCACGCTACAATGATTAATTGTAGGACTCCTCAAAGTGCTGGTATAAGATGATCTTTTATTTTATAAATGGAGTCGGCAAATATATAAACAATACCTCCAAACTTGTTACCCAGATCATGCATCCTATTGGTTAGTGAGTGTGACTGATGGTTGTATACATATTGCAGAAAAATGTAACATTTTGCCTTGTGTTCCTCGTCGGTACATGGAATTTAATAGTGGCGACGATGGCATTTGATTGAATTGGATTGGATTGATTTTATATATTATCTAACACAGAATATCATATGTTTTTTGAAACTACATTTATGTAAAATTTTCACCCATGCGTATGTCCAAATAGGTAGGCACCGATCGCCATTCTTAATTTTGCAGTTGGTGGAATTGGTAATGTAGATTTTGTAGATACAAAAATCTATGGATTTATGAAATACTTTGTTAGTTTCTCCTTTGGCTGTCTGCAAATATATGTGTGTCAGCTGTAACATTCTACCATGGCAGGTACCTCCATACGCCGGAAATGACGTTATCCACCATATTTTTATAATAGGCCTGGAATTTCAGAAAGAGAGATTTTTACGTTTATCATGTTGCTTTCTGGTGGGAGTCCTGACAAGATAAGCCAAGTGATACTATTACTAAAGATCTCTGAAATACCGGGCCATAAAACGGTAGGTACTTTTTGGGGAAAATGGGTCAGAAACTACAATAATGGCAACATTATTTATTATTATTATTGCGCATCGTTCTATACCTATATATATATAGGTAACCAAAAAATATAAAAATGTACAGTATAGTTTCCTACTACAGTTTGCCTCAGAACAGTGAGGGCTGTGAATTTTAGAAAAGAACCTTACGTATTGTTCATATTATTGTGAAAACTCGCATAAAAAAAGGTTAAACCAAAAACTGTTATATAAATAAAATAAAATTTTTATTAACTCCTTTTTTCATAATTACTAAAGATAAAGATATCCTTACTGGGATTTCCCATGCTGAGGAATTAATTTACATAATGTTAAGAAAAATTATTTGAATTTTATGAACTTGTTGAATGGATTGTAGTATAAGTGGAGTTGAGTGGTTTCTGTGTCAGTCTGTATTAGTTGTTAATATCTTTTCCATTTCAGATCTCCCTGTGTAACGTATCCAGTGTTTTATTTGCGATTTAAATGTAAGTGTTGTTGTGATTTTTGAAGGATAGTCTTGTTGTAGAGTTTGGTACCATAGTATAAGAGGCTTTTTTGTCCAAATGTTGTATTTGTAGTTGCTTTATGGATGTGTTTTAGACTCTGAGATGTGTTTCTTTTATGTGTGTTAGTTATTATTTCTTGTTTTTTGTATTTATGAATATAAAGGAGTATGGTTTTAAAGTATAATTTTTTTATTTACATGATAAGATTATTGAAGATTTCGTCAGTGCTAGTTCTTACGGGGAGTTAGTATAATTTTCATGATGGATTTTGTGTTTTAACGAGTAAATTAAGAATAGTATCATTAGCACTGCCGTATCCGATAATACCATATTCTAATAGTGATTGGCAGAGAGCCATATAGATCTTAATACAATATTTTGTACTGAGAACATTCCTGATTGTTTTAAAAAGTAAGATTTTTTAATTATTTTGTTATATAAATAAATAATGTGATCAGTCCACTTTAAATTGTGATCTATTTTTACACCTAGATATGAATGTTATGTGGTTAACATTTTCAAATAATAAACCTACCATTTTATTTTTTTTTTTATTTACCTTTTGACTGCAACACACTTAAATGTATGTGTAAATAAACTGTGCCCCCAGAACTATGCGCATACACATATGTTTTTATTTTCATAGAAAATGTATGAATATCACAAAAAGTGAAGTACACACGCGTAATTCTAGATATATATATATATATATATGGATAGAGGTGAAAAGGTTAATAAAACATATAGGTATATACATCCAGTGGCGTGCACAGAGTTTCTAATTCTAATTGGGGTAGGCAGTAGGAAAAGCAGCGAATTCGTTCATATGTATTTTTTTTAAACTTATCAAAGACGAGATAAGTATTCGCTAAAAATTCCTAAGTTGCTGACTTCAGGCGATGTTGGTTGGGATTACCTGCCTCATCAGATATTCAATAACAGTTTAATTTACTCATATTACAAGCCAATTACTGGATAATATATCAAATTTCCATATTTTTTCGACCGCAAAATCGCATAAAAGAAAGCCAAAATAATATGAAAACTATGTCGATGGCACTGATTGCTACATTTGTGATTTGTACCGAATGGCATGGCCTTTTTCGACACTAACCAAACGAGTCTTCCGTTGAACTCGCATTGCGCACACACGTAATTTTTTTATGTGGAATACAGTCAGCATATTTGAATATGACATGTCCGTCATTTTGCATACTTAGTTCCTCCTCCTGAGACGTTAAAGTGAGTAGGGCGATGGGTGGTCAGTGGGGCGCGCGCGCCGCTTTGCGATTTGCAGCTGGAAAGTCGCCTGTGTTTTTTAAAGTAGTTTGATTGCTTGCAATAATATTATAAATGTTAATATTATGTGCATTTTAATATGAGTAAGGTAGGTTAGGCAGTGCTTACATTGGTGTTTACAATATAGTTTATATTTTATAAAGCACATTTACTACTCTTCTATTAAAAACATTTGCTTATGGATAGAAGAGGAGTGATAATAATAATAATAACGATTTGATAATTACCCACAGAGAAAGCAGTGCAAAAAATATTTAATTATCGCTTTGGGTTTTGTAACGTAGTTTACTGCATAACAAAATTTAACTTACGCTTTATTTGCTACCTATTTAAGTTAGAAAGTTTTCGCATTTTCACCTCACGGGAGTTGAGGAAGAATTAATGGATATTTCATGAAATGCAATAATCACAATGTTTCATGTTGAGAATGTGCGGAAATATAATCTGACTGATAATGGCAACATTCGTGAAAAGTTTTTAAGTAATTAAAACAACGAAATAGGTAAGTACCTACCTTACCAGAGCCGGCTTTAATTACACGGGGGCTCCACTGAAAATAAAATTGCCTGTAAACTGGAAATGTTTTTAAATAATTTTTCCCGCCAAATGGACTGTGACGTCAGACATGTTGAAAAAACAACGTTTTCGCTTACAATTTTCCAGATTTTTTTATTTATTTAAATCATCCTGATGTTTTCGGCAATAGGGATACTTTAAATTTATTTTTCTAATTCTGATAATAAAACTAAAATGTGTAATTTTCATTTATAATTATTGATTTTAAAAACGATCTGAAACTGCACATTTCGAAATGGTTAGAACTGGCTAAAACGTCACTATGGTGTAGATAACGCCACTGGCTGGTAAGACGGCCGTCACCGACGTTGGTCGGCGTGACGTTACAACGCCATATTCACGAACAAAAACGAACATGTCGTTTTGGCGGCAAATAAAAAATGGCATTTTAAATCGTTATAAAAAATATATTCGTAAACATTAAAGTAAAATAAAATTATTATCGTTATCGTAATTTATTTCGACAATAAAAAAACAAAAAAAAAAACAATGAAAACACCCATTTGCGTATTGGCAAATCATTTTAAAGAGTACATGTTTGAATGTATTTGTGCACACTGATAGTGGTTCAAATTGGGTCGAACTAGTTTGGAATTTCTCTCTTACAGTACAATACAGTACACTACTACAAAAGCAAGAATCTCTTTTAAATGTTTTGTGTAGTGAATTAATACATTTTAAATCCGCCATGCCTCTCTCCTCTTCATTTCGCTGTGCAGAGACCGGATTGGTTAATTCAGAAGTTAATGACTGGCAGCACGCACAGGAGAAGCAATATGAAGTCCACGGGGAAAATTCAAAGGCCTAATGTTGTTTACTTCTAATCTATGCGATCAGCCAACTTCATTACATCAACCAAACCAAATAGCAATGTTTATAGGGAGAGATTAAGTTGTTGTTTACTTTTGATGTTGTTTTTCGTAAATCCGGGACCGTGGGGAATAATTCAAAATTTACTACCTACAATCATTTTAATTGCTTCTTTGTTTTTAGTTGATCGTGGTCGCAGTTCTTGATTCAATTTAATTGCAAAACAGTGAAGTCCGATTTTTGAGGTAAATCTTTAAAATAATTGGTACTACATACCTACGTAGAAAAATGGCAACTCAAAATGTATTACTGCATCATTTCAATATTT
>JAHDVE020003372.1:0-84387 GCA_022606495.2 Halesus radiatus | reverse complement strand
TTTGTTCATCGCCAGGTGAATCTCAGAGTCAATAAAGGGTGTGGGAGATGATAGTGAAATTAACGACCTCGGCGGCAGAGTGATAAGCTCCTTGGCCCTGAAAGAAAGGTCACGGGATCGTAAGTCGATTGGGTGGCAAACAACACAAAATAATAGCACCCTGTAAATCACCTTTGTTAATCATGTTTCCTAGTTACTTTGACTCCTCCCACCGGCTTCCCCCTCCAAATCACCACTCCCACTACCTTCACGTAATAAAGTCTAATTATTGATGTACTTGTTTAATTTAAGTTAGTTTTAAGAACGCCAGTGAATGTCACGGGTGTGTCGAAACCGGTAGCGCAGTAATAAAATTAAATAACAAAAGTACATAGTGGATAAAACTCTTCAAACAAAATGTCTAGAAATTGTTACATAGTTAAGGCCCAAGAAATACAAAAAAAAAGAAAGAATTTTAATAAAACAGTGTTTTATTTTAGTGACATATCTACCTTGAGGTGATTTTTCTCAAATACGGCGCTATACAAATTATCCAATAATAATAATTATTATTATTATACATGTTATATGTACACTTGTACCCCGTTCCAGGATAGAAGATACACTCAGTAACGCCCTGGAAAAATATGACCAATTAGAATAATAAATTTAAATTTAGTGATGTTAGCTGCTCAAAAGAGATTCTTGAGAGGAGTTGCAGGAGTCACAAATGGGATCGAATAAGTAGCTCGATGATCCGGGAGGAGCTAAACATCAAACCACTGCTACTTTTCATAGAAAAGTCGTGCTGAACTGAGTAAAAAACTGAGGTGGCTTGGGCACGCATTAAAATGTCAGAAGATCGAATTCCGAGGAAAATTCTGAGTGCTATTCCAAAGAGAAGACGTCCAGTGGGCCGCCTCAGACACAGGTGGGAGAACTCCAGAGGCTGGACCTATTATGGATGGATGCCGTTGGGACAGGGACACCTGAAGGCGTCTTGTCGATGCCATCGGTCCCAGACCCAAGCAGGAAAAGGGAAAGAAGATGTATGTATGACATTTTAATGACTAGACGTAAATAACCAGATCGGTAGGTACTTAAACATTAAACTAACTATCTCCTTCCAGTTCCCTACTTCATTCTGTCTTAGAAAGTTCCCAAAGGGTGCGACAGTTCACTGGTTTCGGGCGGTTGCAAGCCTCGTGAGTTACAGCATTAAAACACAAATTCTTCAGGGCGGTACAGATCAACATTCAATGACAAACACCCACCGGAACGGGAGGCCGAGCAGGCGGATGTGTTAGGAATTCTATTTTTACCGGCAGCCGAGCGATGTCGTTCATAATACCTCATACTGCACCGCCGCGTCTTGAACCATTAGCTTACTAACTATAAAGCACAAATCTGTTTGTATGTCACACTAACTAATCCATTGAGCTCCTATAATTAGGTAAGGGTACTCAATTCAGTTATGGGACTCTGAACTCCGAATGTGAGTTAGATCAATGATGACCAACGAAAAATATTCAAACGGTAAACTCTGGCATTATGAAATTAGCATTTTTTTCTGACAGGAATTTCTTGATCGGGAATCAGCTCTAACGGTTAATTCCACCATGAGCTATGAAGCTTTGAAGTTTCAATTTAACAGTTCAAAAATTAAAAAGTGAGTGTTGGAAACTATAAATTTACACATTTATTTGTGAATTGTTAAACCTTTTGAATACAGTAGTGCTGCAGTAGCAACGCCCCCCACTATGCTGAAATAACACATAAATTTCCCTGAGCCGGGTAGTAAAACTTGTGTCTAATAAGTGTTGACATGTTTTTACTTATGGAACCATGCCACACTGTTGGGTTTTATTAGACTTTGAATAAAACGACTGCAGCGTGATGCGTGATGCGTGATGCGGGAGGAGGGTGCTTCACTGTCACGCCAGTCAAGTGGATTACGCAGAATTCGTCACCGTCATCGTCGTTCTCCAGTCATCCGTTATCGAATCGGTGGTTATTTACTTGTACCCTTTACCGGTGGGAATAAAGACGTTGTATGATAACTATACTCGTATATTGCATTGTAACGCTATTAGTCGTTAATCAATTATACAATTATTGGACACTGAAGTCTAAAATTACACAAAACACGTAATGATAATATTGTAATAATAATAATGAGATTACTTCTATAGCGCCATTTTCATAAGAAAATCGCCTCATGGACACTTTACAACTAATTTATATAACCTACAACTTAGCTTACAGTTAACATTTATTACTAGTGGTTTACAAGTAAGACTTATAGCTAATGACTTACAACTAAGACTAAAATAAATCTTTGTCATTCAATATTTGCATCGCGTAAAATAGATCGCAAACCAATAATGACATTTGACATTTCGGTGACACTTTTTATAACTAGTCCTCTGTTGAGAGGAATCCACAGAAATTGATATCCTAAATTTAATCGAAAATTTAGTTGGGAAGAGTGTATTTGTGCATTTGGACGATGTTGAGGCCTTTCGGATCAGTAGGGTTGGGAAGAACGTCCAAGAGAGTAGGTCTATGGAAGACGCTATTTCTATAGTTTTCTCCACTCATCCACATATTCATCTCCTAACAACTGCCTGTCGGGTGTGTACTGAATTGGAATGTGTTAGAAACTTCCATTTACGTTTTTTCGGACCGAACCTGAATTTTTCTTCTGACGAAAATCTTTAGCCTCTGTCCATGTTTTGACACCTTGCTAAGGCACTTATTATGCACATAATAATGTGATTATATTCAAGAAACAACGCATTTATTTAACGGTCGGCACACAAAAATAAACGCTTTGTAGTCTGCTATATAAACACTCCGAACGATTTATGTGTAAATTCTACTCGGGTACTCAGAAGAAGGTATAAGGTTTTAAAATATAAACATTCTCAATCTGTAATCTTTTAAATTCTATATGAAATACATACTGGAATTCTGGTAAAATGTTCAAAATTACTTATATTCTAATACTGGTTTAATATTTCTAATTACTGGTTTTCAAATTGCGCCTGTTTTCAGACGGTTCCATGAAAAATCAAGACACTTTCAATCGGCACACTTTTTCAAAGTTAATATAAAGTACAACAAAAAACTAATCCGATAACCTAATCTAATATATACTCGTACGAGTATATATATTTTAATTTTTTTAATAAAAAAATATATTCATTAAAAAGAAGATTAATTAGGCTATGTTAGAAAACCTAATCTAACCCACCTTAATATACATATTTGTTAATTTTAATTTAAAAAAAAACATACATAAAAAAAAGATTAATTGGGTTAAGTTAGATTAGGTTTTCGGTCCTAATTTTTTTCGTACTTTTAATGATCCATATTTGTGTTGAATTGTCCGATTACCTTTTCAGACATTTTGGTATGTATAGATATAAAAGATTACAGATCGAGAATATTGTCTTTTGAAATCTTACACATTTTCCAAACTACCCATATAGAATTTACAGATGAAGCTTTGTAGTATTGCTAGAGTTAGTAGACTACGAAATGATATTTATGGCTATTTTTGAGAACTGGTCCTTAAGTTCTTTTTCATATAAGACTAGCGACGCACGTTTCAAAGAATAAAAATATACTTTATTATGTTTGCTTTGTAAAATCACAACAGTCACAATAATTAAACAGGCCAAAGATTTCACGAGCAAATATAGGAAGCTGTTCAAGGTGTCATTACAGGTTATCAGAGTTCGCTGGAAGTTCGAGGATAAGATGTTATCTTCTGGAATACTTAGATAAATAATAATAGTATTTACTTATTTGAAACACACATTATTTAACATCAACATTTAGGAAAGCTTTGACTGCCCAACTGGGAACAAATCCCGTTTTAGGACAGCCAAATTGACAAGTTTAGTTCGTATTAAGTGCCATTATACAAAATAGAAGGGAAAAAGCTAGTATTGTAATATAATATATCTAGAAAAATGTATAATAATTAAGTATAAAGAGATAATGTATACGTGTTTGATAGGTACTGGTTGGTGCAATTAGGAAAAATGCGTTTAAAATTGAGTACTAAAAAAAGATAATATTATTGAGTAATATTGATAAGATTGAATTGCGTATCACTCAGCTTTATGAGCCGATGACGAAACTCGGGAATTAAAAAAAACACTAACTATGGAATTCGCACGCATCATAACTATTTCTCACAGATAAACAATATTATATTATTTTCATAATTTAATAATATTTACGTACGTACACTACGTTTTTATCTCCGGTGTTAAAATGCCATTGACGTCCGAACGGAAGATAGTAATAACAGTCTTTGTTTTTATTTACTCTGGCAATTGTCAAGACGATGTGGTTCTATTTATTCCAGAAATAATCGTACTTTATCGGCAACATATTATTATGTATTGTATATGTATGATAGCAGAACCATAATATATTACATAATGATTCTGGGAGCAGATGGATCTCGCAGATGGAGGGAGGACTGATGATGAGAAAAGCGAGAGGAAAGGAATGAGAAACTGGGAACACCACTCACGTACAGAATTGAAATGCTGAAGATGATCAAAAGATTTACACCAGATCAAATACAAACACGGCAGACATGTTGCCGTAAAAATACACATGTGCGTGAAAATGTTTATTTATTTACGTATTTACGGCAAAAAGGAGCAATTTATTTAGAGTTTTATGAAAATATATAAACAGTGTTTCATAAAAGGCAGAATGAATGCTACAAATAGTACACATTACGTAAAAGGAGCAATCAATGAATTAATATTTTTTTTAAATTTGATGTAAATCTAGTTTAATAATGTTATTATTAAGTTATGGAAGGATTTTAGTTTTTTATTATTCTCACAGCTGTTTCGGCGTTCAAAGCCATTTTCAAACTGTGGTCAATCCGCTTTGCGACGACTTATATGTTTTATTTACCTTCACCCAATTCTAATTCGGACGGCGTTTAAAATTATTTATTACCGGTAAAACCGATTAAATAATTAAAATTCTCTATTCTTTGAAGTACTTACATTTATAATGCGTTTAAAAGTAAAACAAGGTATGATCGTGTGAAAAATTTTGAGATTCGTAAAGAATGCAATACTGATGTAAGCGTAATGTGTAAAATTAAGAAAGAAACGCTTGGATGATTTGGGCATGCAGAGCGAATGCACGAAGAAAGGAGTGTTAGGAGAATATATGATTAGAATGTGAATGGAAAAAGAAGCCGAGGTCGCCCGAGGAAGACCGATTGAAAGATCAATTGAATGAAATATTTGAGGAGAAACAGTGTGATGGTTAGTTAGTACTAGGTAGGGAATGAGCATTTTGGTTTTGTTTTTACACAATATGGTAGTTAACCCACTTAATCGATTTGGTTTGAAAAAATATGGATAACAAATCCAGACACTTAATTAGAGCAAACTGAATTTAAAATTTCAATAAAAAAATTAAACGATTGAATCAGCAATAATCCTTTTGTCACTTTAACAGCCGTTCTCCCCAACTTTTAGAATGATCAATCTGAGCCGCCGATCAGCTAAGTGTTTTGTCAAGTATTCGCTTTATTTGACTGTCTCCAAAAATTTTTTATCTTTGAACTTCCTAAATTGTCTATGAAGAACTCGCCCATTTCTATGGAAAATATAATTGTACCCCCACACGTTCATAGTCAATAAAATGACATCAAAGTAAAAACTTTCAATGTTAAATTAACATATACGAGCTAATTTTCTATTTATTATGAATACATATTATTTGTCTTAAATATTGTAATACAAACACCAACATTTTATATTTAAAAACGTATATGTTAAAAATAAAGTGTCAGCTTGACTTTTACTAATGCCGAGGAAAAAGAAGTAGACGTTTTTGACGTTTGTCTTTCGTGCATGTGTTTCAATTTTCAATCAATAATTGTCAATAATATCTTCATCGTCGCTGTCTTCATATTCGCTGTCCATACCCGCTATTGGTATTACATTAAAAATATCTTCATTTTCGCTCTCCATATTCAAAATTGTCAATACACAATAGGTACAAAAAATAGTTCGCGAAACGAATGACGTTTGACCATAGATATCTATGACATTTGACGTTTACGCTGTCATTTGACACTCTGTTGAGACTTTTTATAACTAGTCTTTTACTGAGGAGAACTTCAATCCACAAAAATCGATAACTTAATATAATCGTAAGTTTGACTGAGAATTTCGTTGGAAAAGGCGAATTTGTGCATTTGAACAGTGCTGAGGCAAAATTTCGGCTCAGCAGTTGCTCAGTAAGGTTGGGAAGAACGACCGTAAGTAATTAATCTCACTGGTGTGAGTAATAAATTCCCCATCGCACTGACTCGGTTTTATCTTATAAATTCAGCAGTCAGTATGATTTAGCCAAGAACTGATCCCAGTTTACAATGAAGAATAAACCTGGCCAATTTTATATAACATTTTTTTAAAAAAGAAAAACAAACATTCCCTGGTCACACATAACCTGATAATATTTGAAAATCTCCTACTACCATCACGTTTGTGTCGTGATGGAGGACTTGGCCAGCCGAGAAATTGAACCCACGACGCCTGGGTGAGAGCGATGCCAACTCAGTCACTGACCGGTCAAATGTTTTAAATCATTTTCAGTTTTACGTACGAGATATTATTATCTATGATCAGTGGCGTGCAGTCCACAAAGGCTGAAAAACTGTGCCTACCCCGAGAAAAACGAACCAAGAAAGTACCTGAAAGGGTAATAAGGAACTCCAGTCCAATCTTTTTTTATATTTCTTTGACGTTGAAACTTAAATACCGGTATATTTTGTTTTTTTTTCTAGTTAAAATATTTTTTTATCAGTTTTATCGGTTTTGATCAGTTTTGAGGTTAGAATGTCAAATGTCAAAACATGGATGAGCTTTACTGTACATAATTTTATATTCTATTCAGAGTAAACCATGACTAAAACATAAGTAATAAAATTATGTACCTTTTTAGAAACTAACTCAAAGAATAATAATAGTATTGAGCATTAATATTATCATAATATCCGTATTGATAATTGGTTTGCTCATGATTACTCTATTTTTTTCATTAATAATATATATATTTTTTAATATTGAACAACAATTATTTAATTTGTTTCATAAGAGAAAATTTAATTTAGCTCAACGGTAGAGCATCTGACCGGCAATCAGAAGGGTGCAGGTTCGAGTCCTGTCGGCGACATTTATCTTTTCTCGGAAAGGTTTTTTTCAATTTGGATGAGTGTTTCAGGCTAATAATTATTGTATAAAAATAATTGTTACCCTTTGCGCTATGCACAAAAATCTTGTCTTAAAAACTTTAGTTTATCAATTAATTATTATTATTTCATTAGTTATTAACATTTTTGATCTGTTACTTACCTACTATAATTCATTTTTGTTTATGCTCATATTTTGTATATTCTTAAATTATTGTTTTAAATTTTTTATCATTTTTCTATACTTGAAATTATTTTTTAGTATTCATTTATTCCTGAAGATGATAGCATTGCTATCGAAACATGTAGAAATATTTATATATTTTAAGTAAAGTGGTATATAAAAAATGTATTTTCAATTATATAATTAATAATGATGCCACAAAGTTATCAATCATTTGAAGAATTAAAAATAATGCGACATGTTTCTGATCGAAATGTTTTTTCTGTCCACAACGATCAGCGGAAGATTGTAATAAAATGTCTATTTTTAAATATTCGATGCACAACTCATACATAACTTGAAAAAGTACATCAGCTTACCTTTGGTCATAGACCGATGTAAGCCGCTGCTGCCTATGATAGGCAAGTATATTTGTGTGAATAAAGGCAGTTTACTCACACAAATATAATTATAATAATAAATACACATTAGTGTGGGTACATATTCCAAATATAATCGAATATAATACATAATTCTGATGAAAGGAACCAACTCTAGTAGACTGTAACTTCTACAAACACAGAGTTCTAATGATTAATTTATTATTCCTTATTACGACGAATGCAAGTCAATGAACTTCCTGTGGCCTTCGTTGCGGTGAACTACGATGGCTATGCTAGTTCTTATTCATAAATCAATAATTAAAGAAAAATTCTGCCAGTTAAAAGGTTTACTAATGCGCAGTGATGAAATTTGTAGTTAGGGAAACTGGATAACACGGCTCTGCGCTGCAAACTTGGCTATTGAACTTCTACGTTATAAGGTTTCCATGGAGATATGAGTCTTTTCTTTGTCTAAAATGTCCATCGCCTAGGTTGATGATTTGAACTCGGCAGATTAAAGACCACACCCAGGACTCGGCAGAGCATACTGAATGTTGGCTGTGAGAAATTGACAATAAAACTTCTTTGCTGTGATAAAAACGACTAGAGGTCGATGTAATTAGTAGGGACCTGAACATTTTGTGTTATTTTTCGGTGAAATTGGCGTTATTTTTCAGCAAAATCAGTGGTATTTTGCAACAAAGGTGGAGCAGTTAATTTATTTTTTATTTTTTATAAATCAATTAGAAAATATATTTTGTATTCACCACTTTATTAATATACCCATATCTACATGTTTCGAAAGCGATGCTTTCTTCATCGGAATATACAGAATACTAAAAAATAATAATGTCAAGTATAGACAAATGATAAAAATTAGAAGGAAATAATATAAGAATAGACAAATTATAAACATAAATCAAAATTGATTAAAGTATGTAAGTAATTAATAAAAACTGTTAATAAAAAAATATTATAAAACATTGAATAAATTTATATTAGAAATTAGAAAAGAAATTATTTTTATTATTAAAACTAATATGAAAATAAATTTAAGAGAAATCTATTAAAAAAACATGTTTCTTAAATTTAATTCACTATTAACGCTTTTTCTGATTTCTAAAATTTAAAATTTGGCTAATTGTAAACCGGTTGTATTTGTATGTAATTTTTTTAAACCTTCATTTATCCAAATGAATGATTGGTTTCTTAAACATGATTTGCAAATTCAGAATAGTTGTTATTATTTAAACACCTTGGATGTTCCTTAACTCTAATACTGAAATTTCTACAAGTCTTTCCTATGTAAAAATAGTTGCAATCGTTACAACTTAATTTACATGCCTCCGATTTATTTAAAATATTATCTTTATCTTTGTTACTTAAAATATATATATTTTTAAATTTATTATTATTATAAAAAGTTGGTTGGATACTATTTGGGATGTTTTTAATAATTAAATTTGAGGTATTTTTATTTAAAAACAATATTTTTCTCCACTGTTTACTAACATCAGCTATTTGTGGATATACAGAAGATTTAATAAGTTTTTGTTTAACATATTATCTAATAATTTAATTTATTTTTAATATTTACCCTTTTAAATAGAAATTTTAGTTTTTTGATTTGTCTGTTTGTTGTTTTTTTTATTTTATTTATTATTTATTAATTCGAAAAAAGAATAACCGTACACGGCATGAAGTTAGCTGCGTTCCATTTAATAGCCTTTCAAGCAAGCTTTGTCAAACCAAATATTTAGAACAAAAATACTTTCACATTTTAAAACATCGGAATATCGCGTGAAAAATACAAAAAAACGCGATTATCTACCAGAAATTGCGAATTTCACGTTATTCGCGTGGAAATGGTAAATATTTCGAAATTCGAGTTACTGCAAACGCGAGTCTCCTATCAATTAGTAATTAATTAGGCACCCAGCACTCGCTTCGGAAGTTATCGAACTTTACCAGAAACAGGGAACCAATTATTATATCAATTCTTTTTTTCATTTGTTCGGAAAACTTTTAATTAATTTTACCCAAAGTAATAATTTCCATTCGTCCGAACAAGGAAAGTCCAAAACAAGTTCATTCCTCGACAATTACAGATAAATTTTATTACACGAAATTATATCACTTAATGTAATAACTTGTCTAGTTACCGTAAGTTTAAACACAGTAAACTTTTAAGAAGCAGCTTAATTAAAAGGAACACTAATGCGCGTATTTTTGTGTCTCTTGTATAGTAGGGCTAGCAGATTCCAACAGTGATCACCTGATAAATTCTATACAAATCTCAAGTACATCCAACAATTGCATTTGGAAGTCACCTCTGGACCGGAGCTCCAAAATACTTGATAAACCTGCTTGATTCTGTGCAAAGGAGGGTGGTTCGTCTGATTGACAATTCGTTGTTAACAGATCGACTGCCATCTCTGATGCACAGACGCAATGTAAATATGCTGAGTCTGTTCTACAGATATTTCAATGGAGCCTGCTCGAAGGAGCTAGCAGCGTCGATCCCCTCCCCGCCGGTGCACGTGCGTGAAACTCGACGGACACGAGCGGAACATCCGTTCACGGTTGATGTCGTCTTCACGAGAACGGGTCGTTTCGCCGACTCATTTTTGTGTAAATCGGCTCGCCTGTAGAACGAGCTACCGGCATCTTCTTTCCTCCTAAATTTAATCCGGGCCTCTTCAAAGCTCGCATCAACAAATGCTTTCCTACAGCCCCCTCCTTAACCCGATCCACAACGTTGCCAAACCGGGTAGCGATATGTACATGCTTGCACATTCAGGGGCGCTCTTGTGAGGTGTCACAAAATAAATTATATATATATATACAAACATACATAATACATATATATTAAGATAACAGAGCAATTAATATTCTGAAAAAGTGGTTCTACGAGTATATACCGAAACAAATTATTAAATACCTTATAGCTTGACGGGAAATATCATAAATATCAATACTGATATTAAAATGCATAGCAGGAATTTTCCACTGGGACATAAAGTTTCGATTCAAATTGTATTGATTTATGTAGTAAATCGTACGTGAAATATCTCGGAATTATAATAGATAGTAACGTTAAATGAAAATCTCAGATAAATTCAACTATAGATAGAAGGAGAACAACAATTTTCGTATACTTTAGACTCAGAAATACTATATTACAGAAATAATTAAAAGATTTTTTTTATTTTTAATCATTGAAGATAATATTAACAACTCCCAAATCAAAATACGAAACCGAAAAGACACATAACGGTTGCAGCTGGGATTCGAACCCAGGACCTCATGGTCTATCCGGGACCTGCGCTCTATGCCAACTGAGCTACGGCTACCCCAATACATCCCGTCATTTTTATCGATATCATACTTCGACTTCTAAGAACTGTCAATATCATCCTCAATTAATTCCTACCTTTTTATAACTACAAGATTCTGTCTGAATTTATTTGTAATCGATAGATAGTGGATATACCTATCCGATTTTTATTTTAAATGGGACATCTGTTGACTTTTTCTACAAGTCTAGGATTAATATTTTTTTGTATTAGCCCATTCAGTGTTACAACCTTAGAGTAATATTACTCTAAGGTTACAACACGGGATCATAATTTGATAACAATCTTCATTAATACCACTTGAAACAATACAAAAGATAGCAATAAAACATTATACTTAAAAAAATCATATGACTCGTATTTAAAAATGAATAGGCAATAAACGGTCTTCTTTCGTGTAAATTTAAATTACTTCAGTGACATCTAGCGGTAAACGGCAAAAAATAATTTAGCAAGCTGTTATAAAGATAATAAATTTGTCCTTTACTCGTGAATAACGAAGCACGGATTATGAATTAAAATTATAATTTGAAAGCTTCGTTGAGTTAAATTTGCAATTGGCTCGTAAATTTAGAAAAAAAGTAATACAAACAGTGTGCTGGGAAAAAGAGTTTCGACAGAGCGTTTAGTCTCAGAGTTTTTGTTTGTTGATCCAGCAGGCGCCATCTCTGGAGGGTCGGGAGAGTTGACCTTGGGCCTTAATAGATAGAAATGGGATTGGATACCCCTCCCAAGCACGCGGGCAAAGGAGAGTTCTGTGTTCAGGCTAGCATACTCGAACATATACAGGATAGAACATACGAAATAACACGATGTAGTACGAAAGGAGTTCAACAAGTATAGCATCGATATTACAGGAATAATGTCATACGAGTATTTTAATAATTATTTTATTTTTCTTTTAACATAATAACAATAATAATGCAGTATATTAATTACATATAAAATAGGTACTTAGTTTGGACTTACAGAAAAAAAAACGAAAAACTAACCTAAAAATTCCATACAAAAACTTAAAACTTTACTAAGCTTTAAATGAATTTATATACATTATTTTACATTTTCGGGTATGCAAATATTTTTTTCTATTTTTTAGTAATCTGAAACAAAACCCATGCGTATTAAGAGTGAAGCGGAAATGCTGAAATTTACCAAACAGAATAATTCACATACTACACTATTTATACATACTCGAACAATCATATCCAACAAGGAACCACAAATACAACATTTGGACAAAAAACTTCATTTACTATGGTACTAAACTCTGCAACTAAATCCCACTCTCCTTTAAAAATCACAACACCCATAATAAATATAAAAATCAAATAAAATACTGGACACTTTACACAGGGAGATCCGAAATAGGAAACATATTAACACCAAATACTCAACTGCACTTAAAACACTTCACCATACTTTTTTTTTCATCATGCACATTACTAACTAACCATCACGCCGTTTCCCCGCATCGGTAGACAGAGAGGACGGACCGCCAAACAACTCGATCTTGGCATACACTTCTTGCTTCATTCCTTTCATACAACGTCTCATACATTCTCTTCTGCTATTCCGACTCAAGTATTTGATTCACTTGATCGTGCCATTCACATTCGCGTCATATATTCTCCTTACACCCCTTTCTTAGTTCATTCGCTCTACATGCCCGAACCATCTAAGGGTCCCTTTCTTAATCTTACTCATTACGTATAAATCAGCCTTGCATTCATCACGAATCTCAACATTTTTCACACGATCATACATGGTTTTACCACACATTCGTCTCAGATACCTTATTTCTACAGCATTCAGTGTACTTTCATCCTTCCTCTGCCAGGTCCATACCTCACTGAATCAGCAGCCCATTGTGGACTGTTAGTTTCGCTTCTCAAGAATCAAGCACATCAATTTAATATAATATATTTTGTAAATGAAATCCTCAGGGTGGGAAATCCCAGCGAGAATATCATTATTTATTATTTTGTAAATGAAATCCTCAGGGTGGAAATCCCAACGAGATAATCATTATTTATTATTTTGTAAATGAAATCCTCGGGTGGGAAATCCCAGCGAGAATATCATTATTTATTATTTTGTAAATGAAATCCTCAGGGTGGGAAATCCCAGCGAGAATATCATTATTTATTATTTTGTAAATGAAATCCTCAGGGTGGGAAATCCCAGCGAGAATATCATTATTTATTGTTTTGTAAATGAAATCCCCAGGGTGGGAAATCCCAGCGAGAATATCATTATTTATTATTTTGTAAATGAAATCCTCGGGGTGGGAAATCCCTGCGAGAATATCATTATTTATTATTTTGAAATGAAATCCTCAGGGTGGGAAATCCCTGCTAGAATATCATTATTTATTATTTTGAAATGAAATCAGGGTGGAAATCCCAACGAGATAATCATTATTTATTATTTTGTAAATGAAATCCTCGGGTGGGAAATCCCAGCGAGAATATCATTATTTATTATTTTGTAAATGAAATCCTCAGGGTGGGAAATCCCAGCGAGAATATCATTATTTATTATTTTGTAAATGAAATCCTCAGGGTGGGAAATCCCAGCGAGAATATCATTATTTATTGTTTTGTAAATGAAATCCCCAGGGTGGGAAATCCCAGCGAGAATATCATTATTTATTATTTTGTAAATGAAATCCTCAGGGTGGGAAATCCCTGCGAGAATATCATTATTTATTATTTTGAAATGAAATCCTCAGGGTGGGAAATCCCAGCGAGAATATCATTATTTATTATTTTGTAAATGAAATCCTCAGGGTGGGAAATCCCTGCTAGAATATCATTATTTATTATTTTGAAATGAAATCCTCGGGGTGGGAAATCCCAGCGAGAATATCATTATTTATTATTTTGTAAATGAAATCCTTAGGGTGGGAAATCCCTGCGAGAATATCATTATTTATTATTTTGAAATGAAATCCTCAGGTGGAAATCCTATGAGAATATCATTATTTATTATTTTACTTTGAATTGCAATATTTATTATAAATGAAATCCTCAGGGTGGGAAATCCCAGCGAGAATATCATTATTTATTATTTTGTAAATGAAATCCTCAGGGTGGGAAATCCCTGCGAGAATATCATTATTTATTATTTTCCCACCCTGAGGATTTCATTATTTATTATTTTGTAAATGAAATCCTCAGGGTGGGAAATCCCTGCGAGAATATCATTATTTATTATTTTGAAATGAAATCCCAGCGAGAATATCATTATTTATTATTTTATTATATAGAAACAAGAAAATAATACATTATTATTTCCGTTCATTTTGATTATTTCATAGTAACTTTAATGACGTCTCTTTTTATATTAAATGGCATTATGAAACTGAAACAAAGACATATATTTTCCACCGTTTTGGGGAATTAGAAATATTACAGTTGAGAGAAATAAACATCGTACGAGATGTGAAATGAAATTGGAGTCGCAAATAATAACTAACATTACTAACAACTAACAACCATTATCGAAAGAGCGAAAAGTATGATTTAATTTTTTTTAATCCGTTTTACTAGATATTGTTGCTTTTACGTGTGATAAAAGCCATAAAAAGCCATTGTGAAGTGAACCCACTGATCTACCAATATCAAATGTACGAGTATACATTTCCAAGACCGTAATCCTTGATGGTGCAGAGAAACACAGATCGATGGTTTTCACATTACGCTGAAATGTCTGACAGCGATGGAGGCATTATTAATGGATAGAGTATGTTCAGTTTCCACACATCGAACAACGTCAGAAAATAAAGCCAACTTTACCTGATTACCAGTTATGATTAATGGACAAGATTACGGATTCGGCCTTGAAAGGCCTTGAATATCTACGTGGCATAGTAGTTGCATTTGACTCTGATTTGGGAGGTTGCGGGCTGGATTCACAGCCCAAAAACTAGTGATGGGCCGAGTACTCGTTTAATACTCGGTACTCGGCGTATTCGGCGTTTTTTTTTATTAATCGCACTCGGCCGAATAACTCGGTTTAAATGACTAGTATACTCGGTTTAACTAAAGTAATATAATATTTTGGGAAATATAATGAAAACAGGAGGATTAAAAAGTTGCGTTTATTAAAATTGAATTTAAACAATTAATATTTAAAATTTAGCAAAGGCAACTTGTGATGTAAGAATACAAGACTCGCACGTTCTAGTAACAGCCTGTTCCCTTTTTATTCGTAGACGTTACCTGCTTCTGAAAATAAACGTTCGCTATACACAGTGCTTGCAGGTGCACATAAAAACACTATTGCTAAATTTGCTATCTCTGGATATCTCTATTTTACGTCTTGTCCACCACTCGAAAGGACTCTTATTCTTTGACAACAATCCTTCGTTTACATATCGATCCAATTCTAGAGCGATGGGGATCGTCAGCGTGTTATAGTGAATAATGTCTCAATAAATGCAAAAGCGAATAATGGTGCATTGTAGCAAAGACAAACTTATAGGATTCCCTGATAACAGACATTTACTGTCACACACGACAATGTGACAGTGACAGTGACAGAAACACGACTAGCTGTAGTGTTTCAGGTACTTGCAAGGTGTGTGACAACCGCAACCATCACCTGTCCCCACCTGGCGGCCATCGGATGAAGCACTTCTAACAACTTGTAGTCATTCAATATACGAGTATGTTGCTATAACGGAAACCGCGTGAAAGGATTGAGATGCCTTCTCATTGTGTTGCCTAGACTCAAATACCGTAATATCGTAAATGTGGGATCTACGAAGGAGGTTGGATCGTATCCTGTCCAAAGACAGAATTTTTTTTGAACATACTCGTATATGAACAGTTTTTATCGGCTGATGTATTACTTATCTCACTTGGTGTGCAACGCCTGTGTTGAGAATTTACAGGAGTGGTTGTTCAGCAAGATATTTAAATGACAAATAGATTACAACAAATTTCTTTTTTCAAAAATGAACTAATTTAAAAGCATGAAGGAATATTCGTCGATAAAAATCGTCATATAAAAGAGTTTACATTGTTACAACTATTTCTTACAAACGAGTACATCCCCGATGACATATAATGTCTGATAAAGCCTTCGGAAAAAAATCATTAAAAAAATTTCCGTAATAATATGTAGTTTGATGGATTCGCCTATTTTAACAGACGGATTGCAATCTTGGAGAGATTGGAGCACAGGCGTCAGGTGGGAATGCTGTCCTTGTTCTATCTGCATTTATCCCTCATCGATCCCTTCGGTACCGGTGCACAGTCGGGAACACGCCAAACGCACGATTTGATTAATTATATACGATGTAGATACGATATGATGTGTGTTTAGGCCTCTAAAAGACCCTCCACACAGTATCCCCAAAAATGACATAGTGTGGAGTTACTGTAAAAAAGTTATCAAAAAATATTTGTATTCAAATTAAAATGGTGGTCTATAAATTACACTTGAAGATAACAAAATAAAAAAGATTTTATTGGCAACACTCAGAGATTACAAGTTATAATAAAGTCAAAGTGATTTAATGCTGCCACGGCCACAGCCCTGACTTCAAGCCGTACCGAGTAGGTAGGAGATGTGTCTACTCCCAGGTACCAGGGCACGAGAACAGGCGAGGAGTGAACTTGACCCAAAGAAGAATGCTGCAGCAGTACTATGCACTTCTCAGTACCAGCTGCTGCTATTTTCCGCGATGACACCGAACCCAAAATAAATATTATCTATGCGTTTATAATTACCAGTGGCATACCATACATGGCACGTATTGACTTAAAACAACGTAAAATATAATTAATGAAAATTTAAGTGTCGCATAAAAACGGTGCTGGATTTTATACAACTTAAATTTGATGTAATTTAATGAGAATTCTCACGCCACAGCTTCTAATAAAACCCTCCACTTGGTAATATTATGTTTCCATGGCTCTCGATAGTAGCGTAATTTCCCACCTTTAACTAATTTATCGAGGCAATTCTTAATTCCACAGCAGTGAGTTTTAAAAATGCGTGCTATTATGAGAGGCGTGCATTCTGTATAGGTACATAAGCAATGCCTATCCTACCTTATGCACATAAAAACATTAAAATTACAGCTACGATTCGCAGCGTCGTGACGCGCGCGCCCTACCATAACATGTCAAAAGGAGGAACTAAGCATGCTAAATGTCAAATTCAAATGTTGACGGTGTTCTGCACACAAAAAAGTACACAGTAGTAAGAGAAGACTCGTTTTTGTTAGTGTCGCAAAGGCCGTGCCTATCGGTACAAATGACAAATGTAGCAACAAGTGCTATCTGTCGGTACCTATGTGGTTCTTTCATGTAATTTTCTAGAAAACTATTGAAATTTTATATATCCAATAATTGCCTTGTAATATACATGAATGAAGCGGTTATTTAGATATTTGGTGTGGCAGGTAATTCCAACAAACATCGGATGAAGCCAGAAACTTAGCGATTCTTAGCAAAAAAATTACCTCGTCCGTGGTAAGTTTTTTTTAATATCAGTTAATTCACTGTTTTTCCTACTGCTTACCCCGATTAAAACTCTGTGTATGCCACTGGTATTATGTATACCCCTCTCTTCTTCTTTACAATAACTGTTTCTCTTTCTTGCGAAAATCTAAACACAATTTAAAGGCGATTTTGAAGTAAAATAAGGATATAGTTATATAGTCCTAGCTTATACCTAATACAATAAGCTTGGGTGGATTTTTATTAGATGTTTTCTCGATATTATTATCTAGTTGAATACATATCTTTATAAAACGTAAAATGCATCTTATTGAATGAAAAACTGATAGTTTGTAGTACACCCTCTATCTTTCTCATCAATAATAATAATAATAATAATGTTTTATTATCTTCTTTTTTATAACAAAATAGCAAATAATCCTGTGCTGGGGATTTCATTACAAAATATGACATTACATTATATTAAATTGATGTGCTTGATGAAAAAAATAATAATTGAAAGGCGAGGTGTTTTAAGTGCAGTTGAAAAATAATGTTGAGTGGTTTCGATGTTAGTTATTTGGTGTTAACATATTTTCTATTTTAGATCTCCCTATGTAACGTATCCAGTGATTTATTTGATTTTTTAATTTATTATGGCTCTTGTGATTTTTGAAGGACAGTGGGATTTTGTTGTAGAGTTTAGTACCACAGTATAAGATTTTTTTTTCAAATGTTGTGTTTGTGGTTCCTTGTTGTATGTGTTTTTGACTCTGAGATCTAGTATTTTTAATGTGTGTGATTGTTGTTATTTCTTGTTTTTTTTGTTGTTTTATGAATGTAGAGTAGTATTGTTTTAGAGTATAATTGTGGAATGACGCATGGAACAAAATATAGGTTACAACAGAGCTCTCAGTGACAGGACCATAAACAAAGCATGATCGCACGCCACTGATAATAGTTATTATATACTCTCCACGCCTTAAAATCATCACGTAATGAGTAAGAGTCGTAATGTATATATCGGGAGGTGAGAACATTGGACCCGGTGAGAAGATATTGCAGCGATATGACATTAGAGTCCAAACCGTCTATGGATGACTCCAATGAGACTAATAATGATTGTCCACTAAACAGCGCCATGGCATCGCCAGTATCGCCACCGTCCGGAGCACACCGAGTTATGCTACGACTACACAATCGGGTAACTACACGATCGGCCAACGTTCCAACTACGAGCTCCAAACTAGTGATGCCATTTTAGCTAAAATCTAGCGATCTACCGATATTCATAGCAAGCCTATCGAAATTTATAAAATTATTAACACAATTCGTTTCTCATTAGGTACTCATAACACTGGAAATAAATATAACGGATGGCTGTTGCGCCTGTTTTAACTGCGTATTTTATTTTAACGCACAGCCTGAGTCAGATTGCAGCGCAAAAAATATAGCAACTACGCCCATATCACATGCACTTCGCTGATTGAGGTGATTTTTCATGAAAAACGGCGCTATACAAATAATCCAATTATTATTATTATTAGCATAATATGCGTAATGCATATTTGGGCATTATTTTGGGGGTTAGTTGCGTATTTGAGTCTTTTTTCGTCATTATAAACAAAATTCAGTCATGTTTTATTCTTCGCGAAGCACGTCCATCGGGATCGCCTGCCGAACTCGCACTGAACGGCCAATGTATGGAGGCCGGTTTGTGCGAGTTCGGCCAACTATTTTGAAAGGTAGCCGAACCGGGGAGATCTCGGGCGAACTCGCAGAACTCAAGCCAATGAACGCAATGTACGAACCACCCCTCTACACAATCGCACAAACGTTCGAGTTGGGAGGTTGGGCGATCGTGTAGTTGTGGCATTGTATTGTTCCGCCAGTGAAAGTGGATACATAATACCGGTGATTATTATCATTGTGTTTTACTGTTTACCCGCGTAATTGGTAGGTACGTTCGTCTGTACTAAAAAACATCACAAAGAATATAGTAACCGTAATTCGTCGAACTGATCAGTCAAATTATTGCATCAGGCTTTATTAAAACTATCTGTTTTCTATTATTTAGTTTTGATGCATATTTTTCGTATTATTTTAATCGTGTGTCAAAAATTGATACGTTTCCGTTTAATACAATGATATTCAAATACTTTTGGAACCGGTTTCTCGTTCCACTGGTTTCAGTGACATCAGAGAAACTGGTTCCAAGTAACCGGGATAGGAATAACGACCATCGTCTGAATTGAATTGGGATATAACGTTGGAGTTATTTTAATCGTGTATCAGTGTATTTGACAGTGATTGAACTAAGTGATGAGCGAACCCTAGGAATCAAGGCCAGCCAATTAAAAACATGTACTTAATATTTTCATACAGAATACTAATTTTATAACTTTGAAAGAGCTGCCCTCCAAAATACAAGGTTCCCTTACAAATGCTACCTGCAATAATACAAGAGGCACGTTGTCCTTTGTGTATCTACCAACTTTATTGATATTAAAAGGTTATTAAAAAAACAGAATTTTCTAGGCAAAATGTATTTTTCTATGTATTTGGGGAGGAACTTGTACGAACATTTATTCAGTTGGCCAAAACAATTATCGGCAGATGATAATATAATAGCCATTTTTTAATATGCAATGAATACATGGCTCTCTGCCAATCAGTATTAGAATATGGTATTATCGGATGGGGAGTGCTAATGATAATATTCTTAATTTACTCATTAGAACACAAAAAGGCAACATGAAAACTATACTCAAAGTCCCTGTAAGAACTAGCACTGATGAAATCTTCAACAAACTTAACATTATGTCAATAAAACAATTATCCTCTAAAACATTACTACTTTACATTCTAAATACAAACAACAAGATATATCAACAAGCACACATATTAGAAACACTAGATCTCAGAGTCAAAAACATATCCAACAAGGAACAACAAACACAACATTATGACAAAAAAACTTATTTTGCTATGGCACTAAACTCTACAACAAAATCCCACTATCCTTTAAAAATTACAAAAACAGTAATAAATTTAAAAATCAAATAAAACCCTGGATACTTTACATAGGGAGATTTGAAATAGAAAATATATTAACACCGAATACAGACTAACGCCGAAATCACTCAACTGTAATTAAAACACCTCACCTTAAAATTATAATTTTTTTTTCATTAAGCACATCAATTTAATATAATGTAATTTAATATTTTGTAAATGAAATCCTCAGCACGGGAAATCCCAGTGAGGATATCATTATTTGTTATTTTGTTATAAAAAAAGAAGATATAAACTTTTTTTTATAATTAGTAATTCATACACGAACTTCAAAAACTGTGAATAGTCCACCTTTCATTATAAAGCAATGCACGCCACTGCTATTAAATCGATCAACGTAACTTTTTCCAAGTAGTAATATAATTTCCATCATGAGCTATAGGGTTTGTAATATAATAAATGTTAAAAAATAAGACGAGACACCATATTGTTATGTAAAAGAAAAATAAATTCTGACGAAGCAGGGTTTTTTAAAATTTCTAGATCAACACAACAATTCAGCTTGCAATGCAATTTCCATCATGAGCTATGGATTTTTGAAAACCATTTTAGTTTAAAAAAATAAGAGAAGATTCCATATTTATTTTTCATTTCGTGTTTTTCAATTGGTTAATAGAGAGTGCGGTAAAACAAGTAAGATTTAAAAATACACCACCCAGTCTGTATTACAACACCATTTCACAGTGGAGAAAGAATTAAAACAAAAGAATTTTCATATCACATCATTACAATGTTTTTCTTTTAATGAAAATGAGCCTACAGCGTACAAAGCAATGTGTGGACATGACGATACGCTCACACGACAAATATTATGTTATTTCAAACATAATTAATCAGCTGTTCCACCTTTAATCGGGTTCAATTGCTCCACATGAATTCACTAATATGTACACAACAACACATATTGAGTATCTCACACCATTTTTTTAAGGTCATTTTATAAATATTCTCCAGTCCAAAAAACTACAAAATTTTCAAATACTCTTCTTGTGCCACCAATCTTCTAGTAAATGTAACATCAAGAGAAAAGGAGATAAAGTAGCTGTAAAAACGGAATTCATTAGCTCAGTGGATAAGAGCGCTGGTCACGGATAGACCGACGAGTCCCGGGTTCGAGTCTCTGATGTGACCGTTACCTTTTTTTTCAGTTTCAAATTTCATTTGAGATTTGTTAATACAATACTATCTTCAATGATTAAGAAAAAAAAAATATATATATATATATTACCATTAAGATTATAAATTTCAGTAAGTTAATTCAATAAAAATTGGATGACATATCAGTTTTTAAGAATAAGCATCATATTTTAGGAAGTCCAAATCATAGAATTTTTCCTTTATTATAGATATACAAAACATCAATACAACAGATATAAAAGGTATACGACATAATATTTATTTTAATATAAACATTGGATTTAGGTATCACACGGGGCGGTGCCCGTCGCATCATATCGAGACTCTGATATATCCCGGAAATTAAGTGTCACACAAGCGGATGTGGTCGGTGCTACCCTCGCAGGAAGGAGGGAGTACCTACCCTTGGCTATATACTCTCTACCTATACTCGATCCTCTCAAATACGTCCAGAGCGGGGGTGGGAACCCGCGGCACTTTATAGATGAAATAAAAAAATGGAAGAAAGCAATTAATTCTATCTTACATTTTCATAACGCACAAAAGTCCCAACCACAGAGCAAATAATACATGGAGATGCCCTACCGCGTAAGGGGAAGAAATTGATTTGCCTACCGCAGTCAAAATCACGCAAAAAAAACGTGGACGGCAGCGAATTAGGCCGGTGAAAAATGTGTCACGTGGCCTTTGCCTCCATATTAGTACATATTACGAGCGCTCCTATCTATCAGGAGCCAGTGGGACTACGGCATCCCCAATAATTGAGATACGTTGTGAGGGTGACGAGAGCGGGGAAAGGAAGGGGGTGAGAAAGCGAAGGGTTGAGAAGTTAAGAATGTAAGAATAAAAAAGAACGAAGGAAAAGATTTAGCGTACAAAGCAACCAGTTAAACGTATAATATGTGAGTTGTATTCCAGTAATGCGGAGGGAGGTCCAGTTTTTTAATGTTAGCTTTTGAGTAACGTACCTAGTTATAATATGATCATTTTAAAACAGGTTTTCACAAAATAAAATACATTTCTTTTACAGTAACTCCACACAGGAGACCCTGAGGGAAATAATTTCCCTCAAGGCCTATATCATCTTTGGGGATGCTGTGTGGAGGGTCTTTTAGAGGATAGGAAGGAGTGAACTTGGGTCTTGAAGAGACCCATGTTATAGGATGGAGGAAACACAGAGGCCGGCAGATCATTCCACAGCCAAGCTGTTGAACACAAGAACGAATCGTAGAAGCGACCCGTTCTCATGTGACAAATGTCAACCGTGTGCAAATGTTGGGCGCGCGTTTGGCGTGTTTGTACCGACTATGCACCGGTACCGAAGGGATCAATGATGCTAGTTCCTTGGAGCATCTTCCATTAAAATACTGGTAGAACAAGGACAGCATTCCGACCTGACGTTTATGCTCCAAAGATTGCAACCCGTTTGTTAAGATAGACGAATCTATCAAACGGACCGCCCGTTTCTGCACAGAGTCAAGGGTTTTTTTCAGATATTTTGGGACTCCCGACCAGAGGTGGCTGCCAAATTCTACAGTGGGGCGAACTAGCGATTTGTACAGGGTCAGCAATTGTGTACTATTACACAATACGCCCAGCTTCTGAGAGGCTAACTTTACTCGGGCTTCGATGGAGCCCCCATACCTGAGCTGGTCACAAGGTTACACCGAGCATATCAATGGAGGGCTTGTTGGGAAGATTGTTTCCATTAAGGGAGACTAGATTGTCATTTCGATCCTTCTTGGACGTAATCAGACATGATTTGGTCTTTGAAACATTAAATTCGACGAGGTTATTCTTAGCCCTCTCGAGGAAACCGTCCATTCTTTGCTTCAAAGCCCTCCGAGCCATTGGAGTGTGTTGGAGATTGTGTTAAGACAGAAATGGCCAAAGTAACAAGCGCTACCATTCTAATGGTTACCGGGTAATTCAACACCCGTATGAATCGGCACACTTTCAATATAAAGGCATTAAAAGTACGAAAAAAACTAGATCGAAAAAAGAGTACAATCTAATGAAATTAATCATTTATTTTTATTTTTAATAATATTAATAATTTAAAAAAATCAAATGAGGTTGGTTTAGATTAGGTTTATGAGAAAGAATATAATTTTATATTACTTTAAAAAAGTGTGCCGATTAATACGTATGTTGAATTATCGTGGAACCTATATACTAACTGGATTACCTTCAATGTAGACTTATCAAGACGCGGCCAACTCAAAACGGCCTTCCGACTAGCGATGAGTCATGAACGAGCCGTTCATTTGTGCCGACTCGTTTTGGTGAGTCGTGAGCGTATGACTCCTGGTAAACCGTACCGCGGCTCAATTGAAGTGTGACTCTTTTTGAGAAACCGTGGAACCACTTAAGAAAGATTGTTTGAATATCTAAAAAGATAAACATGTCTCAGATGTTCGATAGTATTCTTACGTATTTCTACAATGACGCATCTTTAAATAAGGCCAATTGTTCTGATTTGTTTTTATAAAATCATCGAAGAGATAAGAATAATTACCGCATTTACATGTGTGTAGGCACTGTACAATAAGTAATCGGTACCTGAGAGTCTGGCATCTGGACATTATGTACCTACAGTTATACGCTGTGAGCTGGGACCCGTAGTATCTGGGAGTCATATGAACTGGGGTAAGAGCTCACGAACCGGAAGTCGGCTCTTAAACCATGAAACATTGTTCAATTGAGTCGTACGAAAATATTAAGTCGGTACCGTGACTCCCGCTCTTAACAAAATGAGTCATGACCCATCACTGCTTCCAACGTTCCAATATGAAAGGTTCCGAACCCCTGCCCTGGAACCTCCGAGCGACACGTGCCTCACGGAGCTTCTCTTTACACCCAATTATTATAGTAGGATAACAAACAAAATAATAACCCAGTAACCCTTCAGCTTCGAAACACCAACATTGTCTTTATTTTAAGGTTATGTGTTCGATAAATGGAAAATTCAGGAAGTTGTTGGTTTACGGTGGTAAACGTTATCTTTAAATTCAAAAGTAACAAGCCATGTCAACCCCGAGTACACGTCATCAATGATAATACTGTCAGGCCTAAAGAGGATGGACCGCCAAACAACTCGGTCTTGGCACACACTCCTTGCTTCATTCACATTCATACACCATACAATCTCTTCTGTTATTCTGACACTTGACATGGCCCGACCCGAGTATTTGGTTCACTTGATCGTGCCATGTCTGCCTTGTTAATGATATTAATAATTTTAACATTTTAACAGTAAGGCAGAAAATTGGTTTGTATGATATCCGATGCGGCAAAAACTGATGACCAGTGAGTCATTAAATTTGCACAACTTTCGTGTCTGGAATTTTAAACAATAATATATATATATATATATATATATATATATTTTAAAACTGATAAAATTTAATACACATTAAGAAATTTCAGGTACTTAATATTTGCAAGGAAAAATATGAATAAATATTTGTGGTAAAGATCACATTAATCAGGAGAGACTCTTTTAGGAACTAATAGATTTAGGTCACTGCTGCTTATTAACATTAGTGTTTTATATATTCCTGATGATGAAAGCATCGCTTTCGAAACATGTTAATATCTGTGTATGTTAATAAAGTGGTGAATAAAAAGTATATTATTTAATTAATTTATTAATAATGACGCCCTAAAGTGAATACCACTCTTTTGAATAAATTATAAATATTACTATTCATCAACTTTAGTGAATTATTTCGGTTTTTATTAATCTAGTTTGAGCGCGAGATATATAATACAATAATGTCGATCGAAAGAATCTAAAATTAGCCCAGAATCGTTTCTAATAACAAACCGCCCATCCATCTGCAGAACGCATTTTTATAAATAAACAAAGCATTTGGAATGCGAGATTACTTTTAAAAGAAAGTGCGGAGTGATCTCAGGATACATTCAAATCGTACATAGTCGCCTCGCATTAAAACTGAATATAATCGAAATATGTATTATCCTAGTGAGATGAGTGGCTAATGTTATGTAAAGCCGCTCATCTCAACACAGGACTGTCCTAGTGAGACGAGTGGCTAATGTTATGTGCTGCCGCTCATCTCAACACAGGACTGTCCCAGTGAGATGAGTGGCTAATGTTATGTAAAGCCTCTCATCTCAACACAGGACTGTCCTAGTGAGATGAGTAGCTAATGTTATGCAAAGCCGCTCATCTCAACACAGGACTGTCCTTGTGAGGTGAGTGGCTAATGTTATGTAAAGCCTCTCATCTCAACACAGGACTGTCCTAGTGAGATGAGTAGCTAATGTTATGCAAAGCCGCTCATCTCAACACAGGACTGTCCTTGTGAGGTGAGTGGCTAATGTTTTTGTTTTGTTTTAAAATTTAAGAATACATAAATAAATAGTAATAAGTATACTGAAAGACAAGATTTGAAAATAGGGTAGGAATTTAATATGGAATACAATTTATCCACCAAATCAACGTAAAACAATATTTATTGTATCAATATCACCTAAGTATTGATTGTGTTACCGATCGATGGTAACATTTCTATACAATAATATAACAAGGTTGAAAATGCGAAAATAACAAATTTCTTGCTAAAAATATTGCTTAAGCTGTATTAATTAGGTAGATAATTCAAGTTATGGCTCCAAATCATAACTCATGGCAGCCATCACCTTACCAAAAAGCATGTTATTTAGATTAGAAACCCAACGTTGGAAATTCCCGAATAATTGTGTAAACATTATTTAGTGTAACCGCGGTAGTAAAGTGTGTTAATGATAAATATCAACACTACCTGTACCAGAATAGAACCCTAATGGTAATAAATAATAATAAAATTGCCTACCATTGTGCCACTAAGCAACGTTGATGTCAGTTAATAGACACGAATACTTCATAGGCTTCCTACAAGATGTAAATAATTACAAACAATTCATTTAAACGCCCGTAAAAAGCAATTTCATGTTCACGAATATTCCAATACATTCTTATTTATCTTTATAATTTGTCTATTCTTACATTATTGTGTTCTATTTGTCTATACTTGACATTATTATTTTTTTAGTATTCTCTATATTCCTGATGAAGACAGTATCGCTTTCGAAACATGTTGATATGTATATATTAATAAGTGGTGAATACAAAGTTATTTTTAATTCAATTATTAATTTTAATTTAAGTTTAATTACTACCATACATACATAAGAATCTTACGATATCTATTATTACTACGAGCACATCTTCAGAAGCACCAACGTACAATCTAAATATATAATTACAGACAGTTAGAAAGTCAACGACTCTTCAAAAAACAGATGAGTTTTCCTGGACACGCTTTTATTTACCTTCTAATCTAATTACACCAGAAACTCCAGTAGAGATAACTTCCTTATCTTCTGTTCTATTCAATTAAAAGTTCCGTCTGAGCCAATAGCGAATTGGACTACTTTATGTCACGACCACACGAAAGCCCCGCCTCCCAACTCGAACGTTTGTGTAATTGTGTAGAGGGGTGGTTCGTACGCGTTGGGCCAACGTTGGCTCGAGTTCGGCGAGTTCGCCCGAGATCGCTCCGGTGGCGAACTAGTTGGCCCAACCTTCAAACAAGTTGGCCGAACTCGCACAAACCGGCCTTCACACATTGACCGTTCAGTATGAATTCGGCAGGCGATCTCGATGGAAGTGCTACGCGAAGAATAAGACACGACTGAACTATGTTCATATTGACGAAATAAAGACTGTAACATATGCAACTAACCAACAAATAAATGTCCAAATAAGCATCATGCATACTATGCAAATAATATGTTAATTTGTATAGCGCCGTTTTTCATGAAAAATCACTTGAATAGCGATAATTATTATCTCACATATACCTATTATTTATTTCCGGTATTATGAGTACCTAATAAGAAACGAATTGTGTCAATAATATTATAAATTTAGTCTATGAATATCGGTAGATCGATAGATTTTAGCTAAAATGGCATCACTAGTTTGAAGTTCGTGGGTTGGAACGTTGGCTGATCCTGTAGTTGCCCGATATGTGGTCGTAGCATTACTCTGTAATCTCCAGAGAGTTACTATATTCTGTTCTGTTCCGCTATGTTCCGTTCATCTGAGCAGTATTTCCAAGAGTTGGCATTCGTCCAACTCGCTCCGAATATAATATATATGTATATGTAGGTACATTCTGGAATATAAGCCCATATATTTATAACTTCCCAATATACCCATAGCGTGTCGTTTGTTGTCAGTACCTACATAGATAATCTTAACTTCGAAGCAGATAAAGTGGGTGATATTGAAAGCAGGAAATACTTGCGAACGGTGAGGATCATTAAATTCTGTAATTTCTAGGTAAACCTAACGGGTTTTCTCGGAGTTTGCCAATCATTTAATAGAGAAAAAACACATTTTTCATTTTAATGATGGTACAGATTTTATTAAATGATGATATCTATTTAGATAAACCTGAAATGTTAGAAATTAGAAAGAGAGCAAACAATAATTTAAATATTATCAACAATTTAAAAAAAAACACGAATAATCCCCTATTAAATTTAATTCCATTGTAACGCTTCATGTAAACTACGTTCATGTTAAGAATGTATAAATAGTATGTAAAAGTAGCACTGTAGGAATACCACTGAATGGAGTTATTTAATCATGTTTAAGTTTATTTAGAGTAAAGCGCACTTGAAGTGAAATAACACAAAACTGCGCTATATAAATGCTTTGTTATTATTATTATTATTCTACCTTCATTATCCTCCCCCTCCCATCCCCTTATAATCCTCTCCTACAATATAATATGTAAGTCTATATTTGTAATTTAGTTTTATATTAGGTTAGGTTAGTTATAGAAATTAACTCTTATTATTATTATGATTATTGTTTGTTTCATACGTCGCCTCGTTTTTACAAAATAGAGTTAATTGCAATGGAGCATCAGTGCCATTCCTAAAATAAAACTATAATATAGAAAATAGAGATATATTGATAAATTTGCATGCGTTGGTAGGATGGCCTTTCTACGACTGGGTGACCGTATTTCTTCCTTCCAATTTTCACACAGAAACACGTTTCCTCAACACATGTGTCGATTCACGATTCAGTTGAATTTGAAACACGGGTTCGTCAATTCACTCAATATTCGTGTATTCATCGAGCAAAGAATAGATGGATGCGAACTAAAGCAAACCAGTCGTCCCGATTCCCACGGCTGAGGTAAAGTAATGGCCATAATCGAAACATCCGATTCAGTAAAACAAAAATAATCGACATAAATCTAAAAAACATCGCTATGTATTTTTTTCGAATACACGCCGAATTTTTGATCTCTAAGCATTGATGACTCATTTTTAATTAATCAAAATGTGTCGAACTGGTTTCTGTCGTTAATACGCAAATATTTTTTGTATTTCTCGGGTATTAACTATGTAACAATTTCTAGATATTTGTTTTTGGAGAGTTTTATTTCACCATGTACGAGTACATTTGTTACAAAATATTAACAATTTGCTACCGGTTTCAATAAGTACATAATTAGACATTATTATGTGGGGGTAGTGGGAGTGGTGATTTAGAGGGGTGGGGGGTTATTCTTTCGTTTATTTGTACAGTCCTTAAGGCGCGCAAATTAAAAAAAGTAATAATATTAGAATGATTAAACACGCTTTTTTTTCTTCATTGAAGCCATCGCCTGTTTCTAAAAAGTTCATGCTCCCTGATTCTACTTTAAAAATTTCGAGTTGTCATACCTACATACTAGGCGCCACATTCATTACACGCAAAAGTGTATATTCCATTTTTTTCGGAATTTTTAGTAATGACCTTGTCAATGTAATTTTTTTTTTGTCATGGAATAATATACACAGCTAGAGAAATGACGTATGATAATATGTGAGATAATTTTTAAGATGTCGCCCTGTATATTGAAGTTTTTTTTTAAACTTGATACCAGATTGGCTGTTATAATGTCCACTATATTGTTTTTGTTTGTTTGTTTGTTTGTTTGTTTGTTTGTTTGTTTGTTTGTTTGTTTGTTTGTTTGTTTTTTTGTTTGCTTGTTTGTTTGTTTGTTTGTTTGTTTGTTTGTTTGTTTGTTTGTTTGTTTGTTTGTTTGCTTGTTTGTTTGTTTGTTTGTTTGTTTGTTTGTTTGTTTGTTTGTTTGTTTGTTTGTTTGTTTGTTTGTTTGTTTGTTTGTTTGTTTGTTTGTTTGTTTGTTTGTTTGTTTTATTTTTATTTTTATTGTTTCTTATTAACTAAGCGGTTAATTAACACGGGTTTATATTTATTATTAAAGGTAATTTATTTTTGTTGAAATGGTGAATTGAAACTCTTCAAAAACGCAAAGTTAATATTTCTCCGCATTTGTTGTTAATTTAGCATTTGAAAGAAGGGTCTTTCGGAAACCGGTCGGCATTTTCATCGAATAAATTGTATTTTTGTTTAATATCTAAATATGGTGCGCCAAAATGTAACAATTTTTTATGAAATCAAATACTACCATGTCAAACAGTCATTAAGGTAAAAACTCATTTTAAATGGAATACCTCAAGGTCCATCTCCTGGTCTCATTATATTTGAATACATACTTGAACTATTCGTAATCGATAGTAGTCTAATAGCCCATTTAGGAGAAAATGGCTATTAGCCCAACTTCCCCTAATGACACGATAAACACTGTCTGATGTGGTAACATATATTATGTGTTGATGGACCCAAACAAACATAACACCCTAAACCTAAATGCTGCCCATCGATAAAATCAAAACATCTACTATTATAACAAATTAGTACTATTTTTATAACCCTTATATTTAGAAAACGGTTCTGTGTAAGTTTTTTTGACACGACTGGTTGATTTTGTTACAAGTCAGACAATTATATTTTAAAGGTTATAATTATAATTAAATGTGAGAGAGAGAGTGTGTTAATCTCAGCAAATTAAATACGATTTACTTTGCTCCCATTTTCATAGATGCAGATTTGTTCATAGAATAGTAGATACTGATAATATCTGAAAAAACTCTTGACTCAGTAACACAGAAAAAAATTCCATCAAGGCCTGTAACATCTTTGGGGATGCTGTGTGGAGGGTCTTTTAGAAGATAGGAAAGAGTGAACTTTGGTCTCGAAGAGACCCGTGTTGTAGGATGGAAGAAACACAGAGGCTGGCGGATCATTCCACAGCCGAGCTGTTGAACATAAGAACGAGTCAGGGAAGCGACCCGTTCTCATGTGACAAATGTCAACCGTGTGCAAATGTTCGGCGCGCGTTTGGCGCGTTTCCCGACTATGCACCGGTGCCGAAGGGCTCAATGACGCTAGTTCCTGAAGGCATCCTCCATTAAAATACCGGTAGAACAAGGACATCATTCCCACCTGACGTCTGTGCTACAAAGATTGCAGTCCGTTTGTCCGTTTCTGTACAGAATCAAGGGTTATTTTCAGATATTTTGAGGCTCCCGACCAGAGGTGGCTGCCAAATTCTACAGTGGGGCGAACTTGCGATTTGTACAGGGTCAGCAGTCATGTACTATCTGCAGTATCTGCGGGCTCTGTACAATACGACCAGCTTGTGAGAGGCTAACCTTACTCTGGCTTCGATGGAGCCCCCATTCCTTAAGGTTTACACCTAGCATATCAATGGAGGGCTTGTTGGGAAGATTGCTTCCAAGGGAGACTAGACAGTGCGAGATAATGTTTGGTGTTGTTTATTGTATTATTGATTATGATTGATATGTAAACATTAATGTATATAAGTTTTGTGCATATTGCCTGTTTTATGTATTAAAATGAAAATAAAAAATAATCTTTTTAAAATCAATGTTTTCATTGTTTTGAAATTTAGCTCGCATTCATAAATGATGTTGAGATTGAAGTAGTACATAGGGACGGTTGTAGGGATTTAAGTATTATATTATTTTACATATTAAGTTACATTAAGTAGGTTAATTATACTTACAACTCTCGTAATAAAATAATAACTACTGCTGTAATTCACAAAAAATATGATAAGAAAAGTAATAAACCATAATATTGTAACCTAGATTTTTAACCACAGACGAATGTGATGTTAAAAAAAATTGGGACATGCATAGATTATAGATACATACGAGTACGTACGTCATCTCCCCACGCCTTAAAGAAAAAGCGATGAATTATGTAGATATTATTTCTCAAACGTAATCGGGGAAGAGTCAATCGAAAAAAAACAACTGGGCCATTAAAGCATCGTGTAATCATTTAGGTTATATTTAATAGGTCAATTTACTAATAAATTGACCTATTCGTGATTCGGTTTCAGGTGAGAACCTCACACAGCCGGTGTTATGTACTAACTAAAGTGTATCGTTAACCTAATTCAGTGTCTTCTTCGTGTCTTATGAGTCAGTATTATCTACTGAACGTGCTACGGTATTCATACGAGTATACGAGTATTAGGATGAAGTGAAATAGACTATCACTGAATTACGGCAATGGGTCATATCAATAGTTAGGACTATGCCGTCTAATAACAGGGGCAAATTAAAAATCAAATAAAGTGAAAATATTATTACTTTAAAAATATACACTAGTATTGATATAGATCAGCAAAACGCCGATTCTGAATGCGTAGAATTTATAAATCGTTATTTAAATGTGAATAAATAATCATCTCATCAAAATACCTTGTTATGTTGGTACCATTGCATTTGGAACATCTGACGTCACGTGAGCATTCTGTTTTTTGATTAGTATGAAAAAAAATATTTTTCGATTAACTAAATTTATTAAATTAAATTTTATTTGTACGGTAAAGCTCATCCTTGTTTTGACATTTGACATTCTAACCTCAAAGTTGTGAATACCCCCCGAGCGACAACAAAACATTCTTTGAAAGGATATACGAGTATGTCGATACGGAAGAAAGAGGGAGCGTACCGATATAAATAACGCTCAAGTCGTAAGCGATCGTTATTAAAATATTTAATAAAACACGACATATTTACAACAGAGCAAAAATTTCCAGACTACTGCCTCAAGTAAAATATTAAATTACAGAATTACAATTTTTCTATCGAGGGAATTTCATATAATTACCCTTTCAACTACATATTGGAGGAGATTATTTAAAAAAATAACAGATACACATTTTTAAGTGTTTAAAAACACAAGTTTTTAAGGGAAGTTTATAATACATATATGGAAATTATTTTTAGTAATTTAACTTTTAACTTCAATTTAAAAATTGTATAAACTATAATTAGCTTCATTTTATTTAAATAATATAAAGCCTCCGCAGGCTTTATATCATTTAAATAATCAATATAACAATGAAGCTAATTATAGTTTATACAATTTTTAAATTGAAGTTAAAAGTTAAATTACTAAAAATATAATTAAACACAATTGTTTGTAATCAAGCAAAATCAGAAATGTGTTTAAAAATCAGAAATGTTACTACGAGCAGTACAAAATATGTTTAAATTTGAGTTGTCCCTACAGAACATTATCTACAATACATTGCTAATGGGATAAAGGTATTATGAAAGAATTAAGTAAAAAAAACTAGAAAAACTGGAACTCTAATTCAGAGGTGGGGTACCAAGTACCAAGTTACCAAGTGAATTACTTTTACACGAACCAGTCATAACTTTGAATTCACGCTTTTATTCCGTGAAACATTATTTTAATGCAATAACGTCTAGTAATCTCACCTAGTTGTATTACATAGAATCATTGACAATCTAATTGACAGCCCTGCCATCCTCGCCACTATTACATTACATGTACCGACGAGGAACACAAGACAAACTGTAACATTTTCCCGCAACACTTACAGAAACAACTATCAGTCTCATTCATTAACCAATAGGATGCATGAACTGGGCAACAAGTTTGGAGGTATCGTTGATATATTTGCTAACTCCATTTATACAGTAAAGCGTCATCTATACCAGCACTTTGGTGAATCCTACAATATTCCTATAGTATCGTTGCTTGAATAATGTAGCGTTAATGATTTGTGTTATAATATTGTTTTAGTTTTCTATTTTGTCACTGTTAAACGTTTAAAAAAATTGTTAATTACTTTATGGTTTAAAATCTATACGTAATTGTAATTTTTGACAGCTCTTTATATTATGTTCTAAAATCCATGTAAAAGCCCAGATGGGCGAATAATCAAATAAATGAATAAATATTGTGCCTCCTGAAAATGCTGAGAATAATAAAATGTCGTGTCTGATTAAATTTTAGCAATCGCTTTCTCCACGTGATGATATGATTCTGCTTTGAAAGTTTGAGACACGCACTTTTAGTTATGTACTCGTACGTTACAAAGAAGGCTTATTTTAAGCAACGGGCCAAAATGGAACTAACTAACTAGCTAACCATCACGCCGTTTCCGCAGGGGTAGGCAGAGAGGACGGACCGCCAAACAATTCGATCTTGGCATATACTTCTTGCTTCATTCGCATTCATACTTCGTCTCATACATTCTTTTCTGTTATTCCGACTTCTGACATGGCCCGACTCAAGTATTTGATTAACTTGATCATGCTGTCTTCCTCGGACGTCCCTGACTTCTTCTTGCATTCACATTGGCGTCATTTATTCTCCTTACACTCCTTTCTTAGTTAATTCGCTCTACATGACCGAATCATCTAAGCGTCCCTTTCTTAATCTTGTTCATTACGCATACATCAGCCTTGCATTCTTTACGAATCTCAACATTTTTCACACGATAATACATGGTTTTACCACACATTCGTCTCGGAGATCTCATTTCTACAGCATTCGGTAACTGTGATAATTGTAAGTGGTGTTTTTTCCTAAACCATTAAAATTAATATTATTTTCGGAAGGCTGCCAAATACGTATTTAAAATTAGGGAACATCGAATAGACTCTCAGGATAATCATACATGAAATTGCACTTTGACAAGTATGCATGAACTGAAGATTTGTACAAGTATACTTGCACGTGTGTGGACGAATTTTGTAAAGTTTGTCCTACACACACGTATACAGTTACGTGTATGACCGACCTGAGTCTCTTCTGTGAAAGTTGAGGTCAGGATTTAGGATTGATTTATTTTTTCACACAAATATTTTCAATTTCTTTTTAGTGATTTTTTGTTTTGAATGCTTTAGAATGTATAATATTTGCATTCCATATTTGAATGCGTATTATTCTAGGATGCCGAAGATCTAATTGAATCTCTGATAAGTTAATACTAAATAAGGTTTAATAAATTTACATACAAATACAACCGGTTTACAATTAGATAAATACGAAATTTTAGAAATTAGAAAAAGTGTTAATAGTCAATTAAATATAATTAATAATCAAATATTTTTTTAAATAGCTATATTTTGAATTTATTTTCATATTAATATTAAAAATAAAAATAATTTCTTTTTTAATTTCTAAAATAAATTTGTTAATCAATATTTTATAATATTTTTATATTAACATTTTTGATTAATTACTTACCTGCTTTAATAATTTTTTGTTCATATTTATAATTGGCCTATTTTTACATTATTGTGTTCTATGTTTATCATTTACCTATACTTGACAATATTATTTTTTAGTATTCTGTATATTCTTGATGAAGAAAGCTTCGCTTTCGGAACAGGTTTATATGTATATATTAATAAAGTGGGGATTATAAAGGATTTTTTAATTCATTTATTAATAATGACGCCACAAAGTGAATAAAAATCTTTTAAATTATAAAACAAGGTTTGATTGTTTCATTTAATTAAGAAAAAAAAACGTTTACTGATAACTGTGAAGTGTCCAGGGGAACGACTTGGCCTATATTATATGCAGGATGGTACCTCGATCCTTTTCTTTTCTTCAGGAGAAAATTTGTGAGCTTTTTGAAGTAAAAAATCGAGATGTCATTTTGGTCACCGGTGACCTTTTTCGGTTAAAAACAAACAAAAAAATGTTTCACTTTCGATCTACTATCAGAATATGATGTAAAGTGAGATCTGGAGTTATCTCTTTCTAAAACACACGTCTGACCTTAAGAGAAAGGGAGATAGAACGGGTATTATGAGGACCGTCATTCGGTTCCCGATACGGAACGACTAAAATCAAAGGGTTAAAACATAAATATTCACGTTCGCTCCGTTCGGCGTCCCTGAAAACTATGTATGTAGAAGTGGTGTCCAGTCCATAAAGGCTGAAAACTGTGCCTAACTTAAGAATATCCGTCAAAATAATTTTAAAAATTTGACAAATATCTGATTAAAACCGTTTTTTCATAAATTTGGTAAGTAATTTGTACGTTAATTTATTTAAGCTGGCCACAACAATCACCGGAAGACGATAAAAAAATGCCATTTTTCAAATATTCAATACTAGGTTCAGTACATATGATACAATTCATACCCGACCTTGAAAAGCTATACACACTACACAGCCTATCTTTAGCCATTGAGCAATGTACGCCACTGGTATGTAGGCACCACTAGGTTCAGTACATATGATACAATTCATACTCGACCTTGAAAAGCTATACACACTAAACAGCCTATCTTTAGCCATTGAGCAGTGTACGCCACTGGTATGTAGACACCACTAGGTTCAGTACATATGATACAATTCATACTCGACCTTGAAAAGCTATACACACTAAACAGCATATCTTTAGGCATTGAGCAATGTACGCCACTGGTATGTAGACACCACTAGGTTCAGTACATATGATACAATTCATACTCGACCTTGAAAAGCTATACACACTAAACAGCATATCTTTAGGCATTGAGCAATGTACGCCACTGGTAGGTAGACACCACTAGGTTCAGTACATATGATATAATGCAAAGATCACGAATCGGAAGACAGGATACTGATCGAGGTAGAAAAACAAGTTTATGAATATGAATTAATTTCGAAACTCCACAGCCAACTCCAGCCACAGGGTGGCTCTATGGAAAAAATAATTAATTAATGATTTGAATTTTGTAAAATATTTTTTTATTAAGAAGGTGTAAAACACTCCCAGCATCGACCAGGTGAGAGGTGAGAGACCGAAATTAGATATCGACAGTTGGAAATGGCTCTCGGTTCTACCTATCTTCCTATTCCATATGTCCTTCCTCCCATCTCCACAACAATCCCCAGATTGGGGATGGAAAAACACCCCTGTGATGGCAGCAATGGACTTCTGACAGGGTCCCATTTAGAAGCAATGGAGTCAATTCTTGATGTTTTATAAAATTTTATTTTCTATTTTCATACTCTTTTTTGTATTTTTCCCTTATAGTATTTTTTATTATATTTTGATACGTATATTATATTACTTAGAACCGTGGGATTGCGCCTCCCTTCCCGAGCTCTGGAATAAACATAGCCCCGATATCTCGGCATAATGGAACTCTTTTGCTAAAGGAATCAGATAAGGAAAATAATTTTACAATGGAACCGGTGCCATGTAAAGAAAATACTTGATATTGTTTTTTAAATGTTTCATATGAGTACTGCACAAAAGTTCCAACTGCTCCTAACCGTCTGGAGCCATTAAGACTATGTTGTAAGGCTAAACGTAGTGGGAAGGGAGGGAGACGGGGAAGAGGAAAGTGAGAAAGTACCTGGCTATTCAGAAATCTGGTCACCAAACATGGTTAAAGCCATTTCAAACAACGTATCGCTTTTGAATGGTAGTTTTTCACCGAGGCGATACTGAAAGTAACTACTACTCTGGAACGTGCTGTAAATATACTACATATATTATTTTAAGTGAATAAATGTTTTAATGTAATTTATTTGTTTTCGTTTAAGGTTTTAATAAAGACAACATTTATTTAAATTTACATTGACATTTACATTGGGTACATTTATATTTGCAAAACATGGTAATTTACAATCAACTAACTGATGTGTACCCGGCTTTGCTTGGGTTTTTTTTGGAATAAAGTTATGAAGTTGTGAACTTTTTCTTGTCGAAAGCGATGCTTTCCTCTTCAGGAATATACAGAATACTAAAAAATAATAATAATAAGTATAGACAGACGATAAACATAGAACACAATAATGTAAGAATAGACAAATTATAAACATAAACAAAAAATGATTAAAGTAGGTAAGCGATGCTTTCTTCCTCATTCTTTACATGAATAAAGTGGTGAATACAAAGTACATTATTTAATAAAGTTATGAATAATGACGCCACGAAGTGAGAACCAACCGTTTGAAGACATTATAATAAAGATGTATCCGTGTGGTTTGCGTAGATAATACTACGCACCTGAAATCAGAATGTGTCTGTTTCCAGTCAAACTATTAAACAGGTTGTTATTCATTCTACGTGATAATAACATCACATATTATCCATTCGAAGAAATCAAGAATAAGTGATTTTGGTTCAGGCACAGGAGCTATATCAGTATCTAAGAGATTCTACGTGACGTTAACAATTTCAAAAACAGCCTACTGTTACTGTTCTGGGTTCCGGCACGTGTTTCAGCGAATTTACACAGATTGTGTATGATAATGGGCAAGTGTGGCCTTGACATTTAGCACGAGGATCCAGAGACATTAAAAAACACAGCTCGGAAGAAATAAAGAACGTTAGATTACCATGAAATACGAATAAAACGACCCTACAATGTTAAATATATTTGTGTTTAGAGAATAAGGAACACCAGTGAAATATATAAATGTTTATTCATATAGATCGGCTAACACTGATTTTCAATACATAACTTTAATTATATGTAGAATATAAATCGTTATTTAAAAGTGAATAAAAAATCATCTCTTCAAAACACCTTGTTATTTTGGTACCATTGCATTTGGAACTATGACGTCATGTGAGCATTCTTTTTTGGATTAGTATGAAAAAAATTATTTTTCCCTTTTGCTTTGTATTTTTAACATGTATTTTTTTTTTAAGTTTTGGCAAAATTTTAACTTAATTTGGGTGACTTTAAGTTCTATAATTGTTGTTCAATATAAAAAACTATTATTAGTGAAATAAATTAGAGTATTCATGAGCAAACCAATTATCAATACGGACATTTGATAAAATGAATACTCAATACTATTATTATTCTTTGAGTGAAAGTTGATGTTAATTAGATAATTATTACTTAGTAGGTAAAATAAAATAAAAAAAGTCTTTAAAAAAATTGTAATTTTAATATTTTAAAAATACAATGAGGTTTATAAACTTCAATAAGTTATTAAAATAAATTGAATAACTATTATTTATTTACTAACGTTCATAATATCTATTTGGTATTCGGTTCCAACATATTTATAGCAGTTATCTAACACATGTATTTAAAAAAGGTATGTAATAAATTACCGACCCATTTGTATGCTCTCCATAATCCCCAAATCGTTTGAAAAACTTATACTTGATAGAATATGTATATATTCGTACATTAATAACATCATTCCACCTAATCAACCTGGCTTTATGCCGGGCAGATCCACTCAAAGGACCAGTTTTATAAGCGAACCATCAAATTTGTGTTACGTAACGAATCGTTTCGCTAACGAACTGTTTGTTATTCGTCCGTTTTTTTTTGCATCCGCTCGTCATCACTTTCACTGCTCGATGAGGAATCCATTTGACAGACGCAAATTATATATTGTCTTTTTAATTAAATTAGTGCACGGCTTCAAATAAGCGATCGTTGGGCAATAACTGGCAGCTGTCAAACGACCAGTAATCTGATGAACGTTTATAAAACGGCAAAATCGGGCGGTAGACCAAATATTAATTAAAAATGATACCAAGCGTTACGAACGGATAGTTATAAAATCGATTCTAAAAAAAATCTCTATACGAACAATTTATGTCATATATATAATAATAATATTGTACTGTATTGTATAAACTATAACTAAAATACATGTATAATAATGTGCCCCTGAGGTGATTTTTCACAAAAACGGCGCTATACAAATCATCCAATTATTATTATTACAGTGGTTTTTAAAGTAAATATATAAAAAGGAAAATAGAAAATAATTCTTTCTATAGTTGTAGAAAAGTCAACAGATGACGCATACGAGTATAAATAGTAATCTAGATTGCAGTTATATTCGGGTAGATCCTTTGTAATCATCATAAAGATAACAGCCAATAATTTGGGATTTAATAGAGGATATCGATGAAGATGCCGTAAAGTGAACTGCTCTCATTAGCTCAGTTAGTAGAGCGGTTGTCCCGGTAAGACAGAGGTCCCGGGTTCGACTCCCAGACGCGACTAATACCTTTTTTATTTTCTGTGGTTTTTTCGGTTTTGTGTTTCATTTGGGATGTGTTAATATTATCTTCTTCAATGATTAAATAATATTTATATTCCTTAGAAATCAGTTTGTGGTATGGTTGTTTGATTATATTTAATTTGTATTAATTAGTTGAAGATCTCTCTATTTTTACTGTCTCCACTCTGACTGACAAATTATATAATTTTCGAAGAAAAACTAAATCGTTCTGATAGACGACAGTCATCGACAAAAGAGATTGAGCATTCCAGCAATTTGCAAATGGAAACCATAAAATGGGCGACCATTTTTGCGCGGGTACAATGTTCCAATAATCTAGATTTTAGAAAATGATAATATGTGAATTGGAATGGAGATGTTCAAGTATTGGGGGCTTGTGTCTATCTGAGAAGTGGACAAATTTAGTCGCGTGACGTGAATTAGGGGTACAATGGGAATAGTTACCTGCGGAAATGTAAACATTTTTCAGACCTTTCATTACGACTGTGCTAACACGAACCTTTTAAATATTTATGCTCAAGTAAAATAAAAGTATTATTATTACCACGCAAAGAGAACTTAAAGCATCATTTCCAAAAAGAGAGCTAATAATGTTTGAAGAAAGAACTGGGTAAAACTAAATTAAAATAGATACGATGAAAAATATGATGAGACAGCTTTATGTGGGGTTACATAAACCTCTGTAAGGTTTGATAATATATTTAAATAAAAAAAGGCTTGTAGTCCATAGTGGAGTTTCTATAACATCCCTGTTGTATGGAATATTGAATACAGACTTAATGCAGTATAAATGAGTCAAGTATGAGTTAAGGCGATCCATTTGCCAAAATTCGAACGAAAACACGCACTCCTTATGCAGATGGCGAAAAGGTTGAAATTCCCACTTAACACCGGCCGCACGTTTTATTTTATTTTGTAAAGCTGAGGCATAATTATTAAAATGTTTTAACAACTTAATTTGAAACAAATACGATAATATCGGAAAAAAGGTTCGTCTGATACATTATTTTTTCTATGCTTATAAAAAGACTCACCAAAAAAACGCTCGGTTAAACGAAAGACCAAGGTTTGTTCTACTGCAGTATTTATTGAAATCATCTATGATATTTCCAGGTCATCCAATTTTCAAACCAAAAACACATGATTTACTCCGAAGTATTATTATTATTATTAGGATTACTTCCCATTGCATCGCCTTAATAAGTACGAAGCAAGGAGCATGTTCTGTTCCATCGGTTCTGCATACCACTGTGGGGAAATTGCATGATGGTTAGTTAGTCCTGGCATAAAAGCCCAATTGTGTATACAGGCGGAAAAGTGGAATACGTAAAATGATGGACAATTTTAACTGCCCTACCCATACGAACGTACGTGATACGTCCGCTATATTATCGCCCGAATGCAACAAGCCGTATTCCGTACGTTCAAGTATAAAAAGGCTATACCCAAAACCCACAAAACATTCGTATACGTCAAGTTTGTTCTTGCATTATCTCGTTTAGTATTTCGAGGTCAGCCGAAGCTAACGGATGTGTTCGAGTATTTTCGTCTCTCTCACAAAAGTTAAGTCACTAGTCACACGTGTATGTTTTTTTATGTACTTTAAAGAAACGTAAGGGCCAGCCTTAGAGTAATAATTGTTACTCTAAGGGGCCAGCACTCAAAAACGGCCCCAAGGATCGCGTTGCAGGTTGCTAAGTCAAGCAATACCGCAAATGATTTAACTGTAAATTCGAAACGGGTAGTTAGGAAAATGCATAAGGTATCAAATGACAAAAATCCTCAAACCGTAATCCTTAAATTACATTGTAAATGTCTGAAAACAGATGCAGTTTGAAAACCATTGGCAATTTTGAAGGTTTTACCTAAAATTCCAGTACGTATTTCATATAGAATTTAAAGTTTGAGTTTTAATGTAATTAACACATAATTGCATTACATTTGTAGTATTTCCTGAGTTAACAATCTGCAAAATGTGTATTTTTGTGTGGTGACTGTTTATTAGAAAGTATACTCAACAGAATTCAGAACTAAACTTAAAACACATCTTTTCAGACAATCGTATCCATAAATTAAAGAAATTCACCTGTAAATTGCTTAGCTAGGCCGGCCGGTTAGTACTTACCTAAAGTCATTAAATAAATAAAATAAATAAAAAATATAATTAAAATTCACGCATCGGTGCGCAAATGCGTCCACAGCCCGCAACACTGTAAACAACCAAAGTGTAAAATAAAAAATAAAAATAAAAAACGTTAATATTTATTAAAGATTCTTACGCTTTTCAAGGTAATTTTATAGATATTTTCGAGTCCTAAAATTCATTTTATGAATACTTTCCAGTCCTAAAAATTAATACCAATAATTCAATAAATACCAACTCTTCTTATGCCACCAATCATCTAATAAATGTAACATCAATAGAACGGGAGAAACAAATAACCATGTAAAACTATCATCTCTATAATTAAATTTTTCTAAAACAGTGTTCATCTGAAGCGACCTGCCAGGTAAGTGTGTTTTTCTGTATGTCTGTACATAATTAGTTAAGAAATATTTGTACAGCGCCCTTGAGGTGATTTCTCACAAAAACGGCGCTATACAAGTCATCCAACTATTATTATTATTATTATTATACTTATTGAAGAAGACAATATTAACAACTTTCAATGAAAATATGAAATAGATGAAAATACAGAAAATAAAAAGGTAACGGTCGCGACTGAGATACGAACCCAGATCCCCCAGTCTTACCGAAACTAGTGCCTCTACCAAATGAGCTATCCAGACTTCCCTTTGAGAATTACTAACATTATTATGAATTAATTCCCATATTTTATTACTCCATCTTTTGGTGTAATTACAAAGTGCAACCCGAATTTTCGCAACCTAGATGTTGTCTCGGATATACCAATACAATTTTATTTATATTTATTAATATTATATTGAAATAACGGCCCTAAGAGAATTAACGCGTGCAACACAGTATCACTTCAATATACATAAATACACACAATTTACACATCTGCCCCGACGATGGACACTGTAACGCTGTCCGAAACGTTGGCTAAAGGAGGAGGAAGCGCAACACGACATAATATCCCAAAAAATTGAAGAGATATGATTTTGCACGCAGAGGACAAAATAAGTCACTCCACGTTATATGATTGTGAAGCTGCTATTTTATCCTTTTTACTACTGATTACTTATATTTACTACAAAATTTGTGGCAAAAAATAATTGGTATTTATTTTTAATATTTAAATATATTTTTAATTGTTGAATTTTCTGTTCGATAAGCTCCGAGACGTTAAACCGACTCCTATAATAATAAATATGTTTTCCCTCAAATTCATCTCCTTGTATTTTTCTCGTGTCAAATAAATAATGGGATGTCTGTATTATTTAGCCACGATTTCGTGGTCCTGGCTTGGTACGGCGAACGGCCAATATATGGAGACATAGAGCTATGTACTCGTAGTATTATGGATCAGGGTGGAATTGTGTTATGAAGCAGACTGGTGTACATATGGCAGGCTGGTTATAGCGGTATAGATCAGGCCGATGGATGGTACACCCGACCAGAAGGCGAGGAGTGTGAGGTCCCTGGACAGAGTATGAGAAATGAGAGTAATGACCGTCGTATCATATTTGTGAATGGCGGGTAGCGGAAACGAACAGGGTTGCCCAAATGCGTCGACCTAATGAATCATATATTTTTATAGTCAAATGCAATAGGTCACCCTTTGCGTCCCGACGCAAATTAGCTTTATCTTGTATTTATTACAATCACCTAAACTAAATGGTACATTTTTTTATGTATGTATACTGAGTATTTACAGATGTTCATACTTACGTGAGAACAATACAGTAATAAATAATATACACAAATTACATAAAATTACAAATAATCAGATAAAGGATACACAAAACATAAAATTACTCCATAATACAATAGAATCAAGAGACACAAAGAGAGACACAAGAGATACATAATATAATTACCCCCAATCATTGTTACATATTTTAAAGTAATAGGAGGACCTATCGACACATTTGAAGAAGAGGACTAAAGTAGGTAATATTATTTCTGGCAGTATTCAGGTGGAATGTGCTATGGCGCCTTACCATAGACAATAGGAATTTATTATATTTTATAGTTTTGTATAGCGGGCTAGGTTGAGTTGATTTATTAAAAAAGCTCAACTATCAACCATAGCAACTATTATGATAACCAAAGCCAACAGATTCCTATCTTTTAAATTGACAGCAATCAAATTTAATATGCCGGCAATTACGCAGTATAATTCTACGAGGCTCACGATAATGAGACTTTTATTAATAATGTGGGTAATAGTAAGATAATCTAACCAACATAAAATACTTGGCATTATAATTTAATTAAATAAGAAAATCAGCCACCCCTGGATTGTAGCGGGTCTAGTGACGTCACTATAGAAAATATAACTACCGATGGAGATTACCCACGCACGTCGCAGAGTAATCCCCACACTATGGGATAGTGCTATACGGAGGCTAGTCGCGTAAACATTAATGAGACTATTATTTGTCGAATGGGATACTTTCAACAGGGCCATACTTTGCTCATAAGCAGTGTAATAGGCGAACATGGGTGGCGGAACCAATGGGGCGGTCTTTTTTTGCCAATTGATTGATCATCTTCGTGATTTAATCAGTTTGTTTTAATAATGGGATAGTAATACTATGCAGTTGATAATGCTTTCACAGAGGTAGTAGATATGTTCAACTGCAGAGAATGAGGATACATAATAACATACATCTTTGGGACTGTTTGTACGAGTATTTACTCCATGTTTACTCCGGCATCACTATTATATCATGGATCATAGTCAAATATGTAAAAGCCCGTATGGGTGCATTTAATAAAGAAATAAATTACAAAATATTTAAATAATTTTAAAAAGTGGAGAAAAATAATTACAATTCTTTCCCTGCACGTTTTTTTCTACAAAATCAATCGAACTTTGTAATCCGTATTAAAAAAAAAAAACATTGAAATGAAAAAAAATCAAACTACACACTATTTGCTTGTTTTTGGTTCTCGACCTTAAAAAAAACTTCAAAGTACTTTTGAGGATGTTCAACATTTAAAATATTTTGTAAAACATACGTAGGACGGTCAGATAAAGTCATTTTTCTGAGTGGATTTTGATAAATGCTAAGTCTATGTAAATTTAAAAAAAAAATACACATAAAAAATATTTCTATCTTTAAAAACATTTTGTTTATCGTATTGAATAATATTACCTATTTTAAAAAATAATAAATTATCCCTCTCCGACGCCCTCCTCCCCCTTAACCCCTCGAGTCTTTTGGGGAGATATTTCTCCCAGGCCGAAAGGGACTCAAAAAAGTCACATTATCTCATTTTGTACTATAGTAATGCATATGATTTAAACTGTGTTAGAAAGAGAAAAAACACGCTTTTTATTGCCATTTAAAAGATTAACATTCACATTTAAGAAAAATTATGATTTATTATCAAGATTCGAGGGGTTAATGGATGAATATGATACTAAGATCACACATACATTATTAGTAGGGCAAAATGGTTGTACATCCCGCTGCGGGCCTGACTATCAATGAGAAGATTTCCTTCGGGATTTCTTATGATGTCGAGTATCGGATGTGCTCCACTGAGAACTGAGGACTGAGACGTCTCCGAGTCTGGCGGGGCTACAGCTACAGCTACAGCTACAGCTACAGCTACAGCTACAGCGACAGCTACAGCTACAGCTACAGCTACAGCTACAGCTACAGCTACAGCTACAGCTACAGCTACAGCTACAGCTACAGCTACAGCTACAGCTACAGCGACAGCTACAGCTAGCAGCGTGGGTGAACTCTATTATGCGAATTTAGGCACTTCGATAACTCACCCGAGCCGGGTGTATACGCTTCGTGATTGTCGGAGCACCCAACACCATTTTAGTAAGTTTAAAAATAGATACACGTTTGCATTAATTATGCAATAACTAGTTCACTGAACTGAATAAGGAAAGTAATTAATTATCTATTTAACGTAAACTTCCAATAGCAAATAACACCAAAATAACGCAAGCGAGTATTTTAAATAAAATCTCAACATGTGATAGTTATTCCATTTTTCGAATAACTCATTGAAGCTTAGAAACCTCATTGTTATATATTTTTAATCATCGAAGATAATATTAACAAGTCTCAAAATGAAACATGAAACAGAAAAGACACCAAGTTAGACACGAACATGACGATTTTATATTAACAAATTAGAACAGAGGATCTTATTTAAATATGCGTTACCGTAGAAAGGGGTAAGAATACTATCGAACATCGAAGAAATGTTTATATTTGTAGATAAATAAACAATCTATCTGAAGTGGTTCCAAGGTTTGTCAAAAATAGTCACAATTCAATTACGGTTTACCAGGAGTCGAACGCTCACGGCTCATCAAAATGAGCCGGCACAAACGAACGACTCGTCGCTAGTGTGGAACAGTTAGGACTTTTGTTTGGTAGGTAGAAGATATTAACAACAATAGTGATGTTTATTTTAGGCTTGAATTATGCATGTTTCAAATGCTTAGAATATATCGTATTTACAAATCATTAGATAAAAAAAATAATTAATTTTGCAAAATAAAAATGAACACAAATTTAGAATATTTCTGCCTGGTAGTATGCCTAACACCTTCTATTGGTATTTGCAGAAGCTTATCACTAAGGTGTTGAATTTAATCTTGGTCAATATTTGTCTAGGTTCAACAGTCTTTACTTAGCGTAATTAAAAAGCGTGTAATTATTGTTCTTACTGTACAATGGTAATTGGTCGGCACATTCACCTCGCCTTGTGCCGCGCGCCGCGGGTGGCGACACTTTATGTAGATCAAATGAAAACACTATAATTATAAATACTTAAATTATTAGGTACGCGATGTCAAAATAGAGCCCTACGAAATATATTTAGTTTGCAATGGGACACACACGTCAAAGACATCTACAGAAACTCCCAAATACTTCCGTTTAACACCATTCCCACCTGTGAAATTACAAATACTATCTAGCGTGTAATTCAACACTCGGAACATACTGACACCACACTCAATCACAATCACGGCGTACACCAACACAACACAACGAACCACAACAAACTACATATACCAAAAATACACTCAACAAAATATGGACTGAAATCTTTAGCATAATATATAGCTTACACTTAGTACAGTAAATTACCCAACAATATTAAACATGCAAGCCAATGTGAAAGGTCTCAAAGTAAGATGCTTAAAATCTATTATTAGAGAATTCCTTAAGGATTCATGTTGTGATGTGTCTCTGTAATAAGTGTAACTATTAGTGGTGGGCGAATCGGCTCGATGATCCGGATCACTGATCCGGATCACTCACTACAGGTTCGCTGATCCAGCTCGATTGAACGACGGTTTGCATCTCCCCGCACCATGCCCTCTCCCTCGCTCCCTTGGCCCTCCTAATGACGTCCTTAAGACGCTCTTACACGATACTTTTTTCGTCCAGTTTTCATGTGGATTGTCTTTACAGAGAGCTGATTTAGTGATCCGGCTCACTAAACCGAGCCGCTTCGCCCACCGCTAGTAGCTATATAATGTACCAGTGATGTGTTTCTTTATAATGAGTGTCTCTGTACACTTATATTATAATGTACCGGTGATATGTCTCTATTACAAATGGAAATTATGTGTTGTAAATGAGTTTCTTAACTCTTGGAAATACGATGCCTAATGTATTGTATAATTTTTAATAACAAGTTTTTGGTTTAAAAAAACCTTGGTTACCAAGATACCATTTTTTAAACAGCTTTTGCTGCCCGGTTCCACTCGAGAGTCCGAAACACTTTCTTCTAATATTGAACAATTGAAAAACATATTAAACAATTCTCAAAATGAAACACGAACCTTCGGATAGACCATGAGGTCCTGGGGGGTTCGAGTCCCAGCTGCTACCGTTATCTTTTTCTTTTATGTTTCATGTTTTATTTTGAGAGATGTTAATATTATCTTCAAAGATTAAACATATTTCATAAGGAAGTTTATAAGCTTCAATAAGTTATTCCAAAAAAATTAAATTGAAAAATATGCTGTCTTTGCTTATTTTATAGTATATATATAAATATATATAGGTATATATTGGATATGACGTTTGTTCAAAATAATTGAACTGATCTGGAATCTTCGACTTGATAGAGCAGTGCAAATTTCATGAGACCTGAGCTCACTCTTTAAGAGATTTTACTGCTTAATACACGTAGATTATCTGCTTTTGTAGTGAATATCTCTGAAGACGAATGATTTTTCCAAAGAAGCGAAGCTAGCAGTCCGCAATGGAGTGTTGATTCCAACCCTGATGTATGGCAGTGAGGCATGGATCCGGCAGAAGAAGGATGAATGTAGACTGAATGCTGTAGAAATGAGATCTCATGTGTGATGGTATGAAAAATGTTGAGATTCGCAAAGAATGCAAGGCTGATGTAAGCGTAATGAGTAAGACTAAGAAATGGACGATTAGATAGTTTTGGTATGTAGAGCAAATGAATGGAGAAAGGAGTGTAAGCAGAATATATGAAGCAAATGTGAACGGAAGAAGAAGTCGGGGACGCCCGAGGAAGACATGGCACGATCAAGTGAATCAAATACTTGAGTAGGGCCATATCAGAAGAGAATGTATGAAACGATGTATGAATGTGAATGAAGTAAGAAGTATATGCCAAGATCGAGTTGTTTGGCGGTCCGTCCTCTCTGCCCACCCCTGCGGAGAAACGGAGTGATGGTTAATTAGTTTATATCTGAAGACGACGTTAAATATATTTTTCGACATTTCATCATCATACTCGTAATTGTGAATATCTTAACATCGTAAGAAATATTTTGGCCAGCATTTAATGTGATCTATGTAAGGTTGGGTCAAAGTTCGTCCAAAGTTGGCCCATGTACTCGTATGTGAGGCCGCTCAGGTGAGATAGTGTCGTACTATAAGTACCTACTTAATGTATATTTTTTTAAACGAATACTAAAAATGTTTGGAACTGGCAAAAATTTAAGTAGGTACAGATTTCCAGAAGCACTTTTTGACATTCATAGGAGTTTTTATGAGAAAGAAGACGGACCTGAACCTGACGGTAGCAACATCATAAAATTGAATAAGGCCTTCAATATTGATCGTATAGAAAGGGGCTTACAGTTTGTCAACATAAGCTAGAAATTTAATAAAAAGGAAGTTAAAACTTCTATTACCATGGCAATACCGTTTTCAGAACAAAAAATATTTTAGGTTCAAATGTGATGGTTTTGCTTCCGAATCTGACAGGTTGACTGGACGGGAAAAGCGACTTAAGTCAATTTTTTCTTAAAGTTTTTATTGAAAATGCTAACGTGCGCGCTTCTTCCATACAGTTTCGTTTTTTTTTTACTTATTGTTGTAACATTTAATAAAGGGCTTATTTGATATGTACATATTAAAATCCGTAAATTTAAAAGAGTTAAAACAGAAAAAGTTGAAAACGTTTTAATAATAATAATGATAATAATATTTATTTGAAACACACATTATTTTACAGAAATATTTAAGAAGGCTTTGACTGTCCAACTAGGAACAAATCCCGTTTTAGGACAGTCAAATTAATAAGTTTAGTTCATATTAATATACATATACATGAGAATATAAAAGAATCCATAAAGTAAATTTAAGAAGAAAAAAAAAAATTGTGTGTGTGTGTGTGTGTGTGTTTTTTTTTAATTTAATGTAATGTGTTAGAGTAATAATGAATTACATATACAAGTTTAGAGTATAAAGTAACAGTTTAAAGTATGATATGCATTTTTTTATTTAATGTAGAGTATTAATGAATTACATATGAGATGTAAAAATTTAAGTATAAAGTATAGAAGTTTAAAGTATGAAAGTTTAAAGTATGATATGTCTTTTATAAATTTACTGTAGGGAAATAATGAATTACATATTTCATTTCATTTTTCATTTCATTGCCGGCAACCCGGGCGTTTATTGGCATAAAAATGAAACATTTACATGTACTTTACCCGTCTCACTGGACGATGTCTGTTCTGAGACGGGTAAAATGAGATGTGTGTGGTAAAATGATTTCTATGAGATGTAAAATTTGAAAGTAAAAAGAGTAAAAGTATGATATGCATTTTTTTCATATTGACATGACAAATATTCACTCGAAGCATAGTACTTTTCATTTTTCCTTTCAACTCGTTTTGACCATGTCGGTGTTGCCATTTAAGACGTAGAGGGACGGCTGTGAGGGATTATTTATTAATTGGAAATTGTAAAAATATTATTGCACAATACGATAAACATTATGTTTTTAAAGAGAAACATATTTTTAAAAATTAACATAGGATTAGATTTATCAAAATCAAATTAGAAATATGCCTATTTTTCTGACAGTTCCATGTATTTTTTACTAAATATTTTATTATGTTGCCCTCAAAAATACTTTGAAGGTTTTTCTTTAAAATGCTAACAAAAAAATATTGAAGAAAAGCACGTGCTAATTTCTTTCATAAACGGTAACGTTCATTTATTTTTTTATTCATTTTTTAATGGGAATTACAAAACTTTGGATAAGTTTATTTATAAAAAAAAACGTACCGTGAAAGGATTGCAATTGTTTTTCTCCACTTTTAAAAATTATTTTCCTATGTTTTTTAAATATTTGTAAAACATGTAGGACGGTCAGAAAAAGGTCGTATTTCTGATGTGTTTTTGATAAATGCTACCACTATGAAAAATGAAAAAAAAACGAAGAAAATATTTTTATAATTTTATTCAAAAGATTGGTATTCACTTTGTGGCGTCATTATTAATAAATGATTTTTTTTTTAATTTGTATTCACCACTTTATTAATATACATGTTTCGAAAGCGATGCTTTCTTCATCAGGAATACATAGAATACAAACATTTTCTCTTTAAATCATTGTGTTTATTATATTGCGTAATAATATTATCATTATTTAATTAATAAATAATCACTCTCCCCCCAAAACATTTAAACGATTCCAGGGCTCTCCATTTTGTCTGCTTTCTTTTGACAACCTGTATTATAATATAATTTAAAATATATCGATTCTTGCAAGACCATATTATTGCCAACTATGTGTATGATTACTTATTATTTATTGCTATATTTTATAATATTGTTGAACTCGGCTCCTGCCGACAAGCTATTTGCAGTGGCTTAGCGGATACAAATTCTAATTGTATGAAAATAATATTATACAATAAAAAAACCCCAAAAAACCATCAGAGAAGACAATTTTTAGGTTTATGTAAAAAAAACCGTTAAAATTCCCCTAAACTCGGAATTGATAGATAGGTTGGTAAAAATAGCAATTTTCTAATTGCGGTTAGCTAATGTAACGTTGTGTAATGTTGTGTAATTTTATGTATTTTCGAAGGACCGTTGTATGATATGTGTGATTGACCGGTGCACCGAGGAGAACATATTTTTCAAGGTAAAGGGAAAGGACTCGCCAAAGGTATCTGAAGCCCGGCTATCTTCTCATTCTGTTAATCTTCACGGCACTCACAAAGCGGAGGTTTATTGTAACGAGTTGCGATGGCGGTATATCGGTATCTTGTATAGCGTTGTCGTTCAGGCGGAAGTCAAATTTGTACTGGCGGCGTGGTTCGTGGAAGGTACGCACACACGGGACAAGGTAGGAATGATTAGGGGTATGCAACAATATTATCTCCCAAGTACAGCGGTTCATGAAATTATGTGTAAATGTAGGTGTGTGTTAATGAGAGGGGTATTGTGTAAAATGGCCGAACCAGCTAAAACAAAATAATTCTTCCAAACATGTTTATTTGATATTGCAGTTAAAAAAAAATGATTGGGTAAATGAATACCAGCGGTTTTAATATTCGGCTTTTTTTAGTTCGTATTAATATATGGTCGACAAATAATAAAACATGTTATTTCCAAGTTACAGGGATAATTGAAAGTTTCAAACTGTTCCCATGAGAAATGTACTTTTAAAGTTACCATAGTTTTACATAAGACTATAATTTAAAAGTTTCCTTTCACTGGCTTGAAACACGATATTAAGAATCTACGTAATAAAATGAATGAAAAATGTCATTCCGCATGTTCTCTTTATGTATTTTAATATTTGAGAGGTCGAGCGTGGAAAATTGAACCCGAAATTGTATTTTCTTTCTCGATGTTTCCGAGGAAAACACATATAATATACCAGAGGCTTATAACTTCAACACGAGGGCAGCCTGGCAATATTGAGTGGAATATTTTCCGATACTTCAAGCACACAAGTCGTAGAATCGCAGCCAACTTAGGTTGTTAAAATTTGGAAAACATTTGAGGTAAAAATAAACATAATTTTACGTGTTATTTTTTTATTTATCGTGGAAACAAAATATTAGGTTCGTTAGAAATAGAGAAAAAAACATTGTGAGTTATAGTGCGATTATAATCATGCACTTTATAATTCGTCCAGGAAGCATAATAATATTCAATTAACTTTTTTTGAAAATTACAACATTATAAGAATATACAGGAATCAGAAAACCTAAATAGAAAAATTAGACATTCTGCTAATATCTACCAAAATAACGTTTATATTCATTAAAAAAATGTATGCTAATTTGGGCTGTGTAAACGTTGTACTGGGGAATGTACAGCATAGTTGGAATGAGATATACATATGTAGTTTGTCTAGTCGTTCGTTAAGGTATGTGTAGATTGGTTTAATGCAGGAGTTCAGAACAATCAAATTTAGAGTTTAACAAAAAAGGTTAGGTCGTTTATTATTCGTCTGTTTTCTAAAGTTGGATTATTTAAAACTGCCGACTCCCGCTCTTAACAAAATGAGTCATGGACCCATCGCTGCTCTAAAGGGATGTTAAGTTTAAAATAAACCCGATATATGATACTTAGACACTTACACTTTTAAGAAAAAAACATAAAAACCATTTTTTTTTCAAATACGAACAAAGAAGAATATATTTTATATCAATAATAAACAGGGAAAACGATGCAGATTCACCATACAATTGTTACATAAGTTATATTAACCATTCAGTCATTTTAATTTCCTTATTTACATAATTGTCTTGGGAATATGGAGAACATATCAGTGCCTACACAATGTCATTGTATTCAGTGCATGTTCTTTGGATAAGTGAACGTCGAATGTGGAATATAATCTTGACTGTCAATAACGCGATTGAGAAATTTGTAAATAATGATACTATTTAAACAATAATTACTAAATCAAGCTTATCAATTAATATTAAAAGCATTTAAAAGATATGGTGAGATTGGCAGGAAGGGGGTCAGTTGACGCGTGACGTTCCAATCGCTCTGTATACTTTTCGGGGTCTAAGGTCATTATTTATTGTAAATATTAGATAATTAATATCAGTTACATGATGTTCCCATCATTCGCTAACGAAAGTAAGTCAGTATTGCTGAGAAAGGTATTTAATGTTTGAACTCACCCGTGAAGACAGTCAGATAAGATTATCGAGGCAAAAGAAACTGCTTTCGATTTGATAGCATCAACGTAATATTTACTTTATTTATTTATATCTATATATTACACAGTGAAATTTTAAGTAATGTGTTTTTAAATGTATAATAAAGGTGCTTTGTATTTGTGGTTTAGGAATATGACACTGGAATGGAAAGTTATATGTGATTTAAAACATTATTAAATCTTATTTAAAAAGAAAGGAATTATAAAGTTTGATTGCATAGTACTTAAAGCATTTTTCCCCGTGCGAGGTGTGTTATAGGGATATTCAGGGTTTTATTTGTTAAGGATCTGGTTTTTGTTGCATTTTGAGAATGCATTAGAATGTGAAGTTTGTGTTGGAATAGGTGTAGTAATACAGATTTGGCATAGAGTTGTCTTATTGTCGTGATGCCAAGTGTTTTGAAAATTGCACTTGAGTCTGTGTAGAATGGTACTTGAAGGAAGAGTTTAATTGTCGCCTTTCGTATTTTTTTAACATGTCTAATTTATTATTTCATTTATTATTTATTTTAGAAACAAACAGTATATGTATAAAATGATCGGTGTACACATTAAAAGGTTTTAGAAAATTATTACAAGGATCGGTGCCAATGACATGTCTCTATGTAATATCTAGTAAGTGGTTATAAACATTTTACCGGGCGTGTTAGTACAGTACTAGGGAATGATACATGCTAAAGATAAAAACGTATATGAAAAAATGTATCTGCGTGTGTGTAAGCGTGTATGTGTATCTATGTGTCTGAATAGTGCTATGTACTGGAACGTTGTGATTGCGCATTGATGTTAAGAGTAATATTTTTTTTAAATCACGGTAGGAAGTCAAAAGGTATGTCGTGATTTAGGTTGGGACAAAGATCATTAAATGTTTGGAGAACACGGGAAATTGGTGAATTTGCCGCAGCGTTTGTTTTGTTGTTTAATGTGTAAAATAGTTTGGTGTGGCGGGTACGTTTTGATGGCATGTGCTATAATACTAATTCAATGTTATATGTACTTCTCCAAATCAGTATGCCAAATGTGATAATGGATACATACTGGGTGATTGCGAAACTACCTACAGATTAGGTGAGAAGTCATGAAGTTTCTTTGTGGCCCTTTTCAGTGCCAGTGTTTACCGCTGGTTTATATTTACACCTTATTGAACAACTTACCTCTCATAATACACCCACGGAAGGTTATAAAACTGTGTGACTTTGTTTCCTCGCTGACTTGATGTTATCTTTAATCAACTACAAACAACTACAAACAAGATGCAGAGAGGCGAACGTCGCATCAAATTATCAAAGGGCATACCACCGAAAGGCGAATTAACATTAATTAATATTTGACGGCCTCCATGGTCGAGGGGTAAGGCTCTCGACTACGAATCCGAAGGTCGCGGGTTCAATTCCCGGCGTGCGCAAGTAATATTATTTAATTAATTTGTGCTGTTTCACAATTAATTCATTTAAAAATAATATATATTATATTTGCGCACGTTCCAGAGTGGAAGATACTCTCAGTATCGCCCTGGTGAAAGACCACCGTTCAGAATTGAAACGTTGCTTGAAATGGCTTTTAGCCGTGTTTGGTGACCAGATCTGAATAGCCAGGTATTTCCCCTCCTTCCTCCCTTCTCCTTCCCGTCCCCAATATCTTCCGCCTCACAACACTCCCAATTGGGGATGTCATAGTCTCACTGGCTCCAGACGGTTGGGAGCAGTTGGAACTCTTGTGCGGTATTCATGCGGCGGACATCGGAGAGTTTTTTTTTTGTAATGCGGATTACAAATTTTTGGTTACGTTTATTCACAAAAACGCAACGAAAAATTATTAAACATACTTTTCTCCACTTTAAAAATCATATTCGTATTTTAAATATTTTGTAAAACATACAATGGAACGGTCAGAAAAAAGTAATATTTCTGATTGGATTTTGATAAATGCTAAGCCTATGTAAATTTATAAAATATTTATAAAATATTTTTCTATTTAAAAACATTATGTTAATCGTATTGCGTAATAATACTATCATTAGTTTGAATTAATAAATAATAACTCTCCGAAGTCCCTCTCCCCGTTAAGGAAAATTCTTTATTCCTTTCCTTAGGCTTAAAAAGTTCTTGTTTAACTGCGGTTCTGGTTCTCTCGGGTGTCAGCTGTCAGCTGTTATTAAGCGAATGATTAAAATTACAATATTTGCACAGTTTTAACAAGAGAAAAATTCAATATTAAGTAAGTTACCAATTACGTAATTATTTACTTTAAATATAATTAGTTTGTAAACGCTATTAAACATAATATAGATGTTGAAATTTTCAACAATTCACGACATAGAGGAGAATCGTTAGGGCCGGCCGAGTTCAATGAATCCGATCCTGAAGGCGGTGGACACACTCCGAGTTCACAAATCCGGATTAACGCGTTCCGAACTCACACTCGAGCAACGGCAAAGGTTTTGGATTAGAGTCAGAAACGAAAAGTGTCCCTATTCAATATGAACGATTTTTGGTTCCGGAACGGCGGACTATGCGGACCGAAAGGAACAAAACTGAGTCCGAGGAATCGAGTCCATGTCCATGTAGCTAAACTCTGAATTGGAACCGAGTTCGTAAAATAAGTGGAATGAATGACCCACCTCTTCGGTCGGCATAGATTAACCGCGACGGAAAATGTCACTTGTAGAACTAGTACAAAAAAGGTCATTACTATCTAGTGAGGTAGGTACCTTTCGACAAAACGTAATTCTTCGTAAAAAAGGCTTATGTATTCAAATTGAAAATAAAATAAAAATACATAATAATATAATGTTTAAAAATTTTAGTTCAAAATCTTATGTAACTTGAAGACATTTAAACAATTTGTGTTTTCAAATAATTTCTTAACAATGCATTTAGGATATTTTTTCTGTGTCTCACCGGAATTCCGCAGTTAATCAAGAAGTCTTTAAGCGAAAAGAAAAACATACGGAATCTTCATCAAAAAGAACGGGAACAGGTTCAACAACTCCAAATATCAGTTTCTTACCTTTGGATCCAGAGGCCCCGGTATGGGCAGATAAAGATTGATTTTAATCATTCTAGATAATATTAACAAATCTTAAATGAAATATGAAACAGAAAAGACCCAAAAGAGGTCCCGGGTTCGAGTCCCAGATGCGACCGTTACATTTTATTTTCTGTGTCTTTTCTGTTTAATATTCCATTTGTGATATGTTAATATTATCTTCAATAATTTCCAATTTAAAAAAAAAACGAATGTTTGTCTGTCCACGATTTTCTCGAAAATTATTCAACCGGTATTACTGAAAATAGCACAGTTTGTTCTTATTAGTGCCGGGAAGGTTTAGAGAATAGTTTGAATAAAATTCAGTACGTTAAATTGTTGCTATAACGTTTTAAAACTAGTATGATAAACATTGAATCCGCCATGTTGTATCGAAGTTAGCCCATAGATATACCACTCTGGCTAGCCACAGATTACATATTCAAAAGAAGGTTTGTTTCGGTAGAACATTTTCAAAATGGAAAACACAAGTAGGTACCTACTTAAGAACTTTATTATTTAGACACATTTTCAAAAAATAAGTATTTGGAATGAAATAAAATGTTCAAATGAATGCTTCTTTGCTTAAAGATGGTAATAGTCGTCACAAGGCATTACTTTCGGTGTCAAATCAATTATGACACCCGAACGACAAGCAAGAATTCACAATTTCATAATATTATTGACAAAAAGAGTACCTACGTAGATAAACATACTGGAAATATATATTTGGAACTTTAGATACGATGGGTTCAAGGCAACTGTAGTATTCTTTGATAATAGAATAATAAAACAAAATGCGTTAAGCTCGTTACATCGATAACCTTTCGTTATCAGTATCATAAGGGCAGAATGACCGTTCGTAAGATGTTTTGTATATTTACAAATGTGTTAATTGGTCCATAAAGCGCGGCCAACAACATTCGATAATATTAAATTACTATCCGATGTTTACCCGGCCTTACTCGGGATTATATATAAATATATATTTTTTTGGAATAAAGCTATGAAGTTGTGAATTTGTCCTCGTCGTTTGGGTGCCATAACTGATTTGACAGCGAAAGTAATGCCTTGTGACGACTATTACTATCTCTAAACAAAGAAAGAATTTGAAAATTTTATTTCATTTCAAAACATTTTTTTCTTAAATATATCTAAATAATAATGTTTGTAAGTATAAAATATTAAATAATTAATTTATATTAATAATATTCTAAACACATGTAGTTATAAATTAATTAAAAATTACTTTGTAATCACCAATTTATCAATATACATATCAACATGTTTCGAATGCGACGCTTTCCTCACCGGGAATTTACAGAATACTAAAAAATAGTAATGTCAAATATAGATATTACTGTGAAAACAAATTTAAGAGATAACTATTTTTTTTATTATTATTAATATTTAATTGACTATTAACACTTTTTCTAATTTCTAAAATTTCAAATTTATCTAATTGTAAACCAGTCGTATTTTGTATGCAAATTTTATTATGGCAAAAGAATGATTTGTTTCCAAAATATGGTTGGCAAATTTTTAATAATTATTATTATTTAATCACCTTAGGTGTTCCTTAACTCTAATATTGAAAATTCTAATTAACTCTAATATTAAATAAAATAAAATATATTAATTTAATAAATGATGATGCCAGAAAATAATTATACGTCTATTAAAGAAATCATTATTCTTAACATCATTGCTTGGTACCAAGCTCAGTTCTCTCACTTCACGTTTAGGGAAACCTAGCTTTAATTCTTAAACTTATTTATTTAATATCAACGGTGTAAATATACCATAAAGAATAATTACATGTCACAGTTAACTACAACCATAATAATATAGCACAAATAATTTAAAAGGGTAACTATTAAATTACAATGACATCAAAGAGTACATAAATAATAAAAGTTCATGAAGGATATAAAAGTAAAATATATAGCCTTACGTGCAGTTAGATAGATCCCCTACATCTGCGTACCTAGTATTAAGTAATCTAGGTACAAGCGAGTGTTTGCAATGATCAGTCCTGGTGTTGTTACATCTAAACAGGATTATGGAATGAGTAGCTCTCGTAGGTATATGAAATTGAATGAGGTTAATTAAATCAGGGCTGTCTATACTACCATTTACAATTTTGAACATAAATATCAAGTGGGAAATAATTCTTCGATCTGAGAGATTTAGTAAATTTAGTTCTTTCTTCAAGTAATTATAGTTTAACCGAGTTAATAATTAATGTGTCTTAGGAATTTATGCTGAATTTTTCCGATTGAATCTGAATGAACTAAAGATGTATACAAAGTTATCAAGTTTGAAATATTCCTAAATCCCCTGGAATATGTTGTAAAGTGCCAATTGATTCAAATACACAAAGTGTCTGACTACTTAATCCGAGCCAACGCCATGGAGATTCAGGAGTATTCAGAGAAGAAAAGCTAAATTGTTCCGGATCGAAAACCGGTGTTCAAAACCGGACAGGATTTATCGATTTGACTACCAAATCGATAAATCCTGTATTACATCAATGTATTGACAACAAACATCCAAAGGTTAAATAAGACAAGAGTAATTACGCTGACCAATGGATTCATTGTGACGGTATTTGTAAGCATATACAACACAACAACAAACAACTCTCGCTTATTTTAAGCCACGAGGCTTATTGATGTTTGATTGGGATTTTCCATTGCTGTCGATAGATAGACCAAAACAATGAAACTCGTTTGACGTTCAACAGATAGCAAACAATAACACGCACGTTCTTCGATACCACGAGGAATAGAAGGGAAAAAGGTATTGACATAGTATGGTAATATGGTAAAATATATCTAGAAAAAAGTATGATAATTAAATATAAAGAGATTATATATGTGGTTGGTGCTATGAGGAAAAAAAAGGGTTTAAAATTGAGTACTAAAAAAAAATAATACGATTGAGTAATATTGATAATATTGAGTTACGTATCACTCAGCTTTATGAGCTGACGACGAAACTCAGGGATACTGCCCGAATAGGATGCAGCAAATAGTTAATAACATATTAAACATATTTTATTGAGCAAGTACAAAAAGCAACTTTAATAATTGTTTATAACCAAATGTTTGTCCTTTTTCCTTTCCTTGGTTAGGGTTTTTAACCCAGTTAAGATCTTTTCCCAAAGAGCACATATAATGTAACATAAATTCAGTCAAGTAAGTGGGTACATTTTTAATAGCGTTAATCTGCGCCATAGACTTCCCATGCGTTCACGAAGCACTCTGAGGTGTGAGAGAGCGCAATCGTCTTCGCAGGAACATTTCCGTAGTGCTGCAGTAACTCGAGAGCCAACAGAGTTGAAGATAGGCGTTACTACAGGTTAAACTTCAGTTAATGCCATTACGATACAGTAGAGCCATTGAGGTGATTTTTCACAAAAACGGTGCTATACAAATCATCCAATTATTATTATAATCTACCTACATTTCTGAGATACAGGGATAAATATTATATACACATGGGGATACACTTTTGTACAACCTTTTTTCTTTACGGTAACTCCACACAGGAGGAAATAATTTCCCTCAAGGCCTATATCATCTTTGGGGGTGCTGTGTGGATGGTCTTTTAGAGGATAGGAAGGAGTGAACTTGGGTCTTGAAAAGACCCATGTTGTAGGATGGAGGAAACACAGAGGCCGGCAGATCATTCCACAGCCGAGCTGTTGAACACAGGAACGAGTCGTAAAAGCGAACCGTTCTCATGTGATAAATGTCTACTGTGTGCAAATGTTGGGCACGCGTTTGGCGTGTTTCCCGACTATGCACCGGTGCCGAAGAGATCAATGACGCTAGTTCCTCAGAGCATCTTATTATGCAGTTATAATGTAAGCGAAGGCAAAACTGTTATTCATTACGCTGCAACTACTTACTTATATTGTATCTAATTACTTCTTTTACACTCTAATTATTATTTTATATACTATACTAGCTGAAGTGCAGTCGGGATTTTTTCTTTTGAATAATGTTATGATGTTGTGAATTCTTGCTTGTCGTTTGGGTGCAACAATTGATTTGACAGCAAAAGTAATGCCTTGTGATGACTATTACTAACTCTAAACAAAGAAACATTTATTTGAACATTTTATTTCATTCCAAATACATATTTTTTCAAAATGTGTCTTAAGTGGGTACCTACTTGTGTTTTCCATTTTGAAAATATTCTACCCAAACAAACCTTCTTCGTCTGCAATAATATGTCTCAGGTATTTTACGCTCAAAACAACTCGCATTTCTTTGCTTTGACAGCTTTATAAACATTCACAAACCATCAAGATCAACCCGACAAACCGATTTTTTTCATTTGCCCCCTTTCAGGACCAATCTTAGTATAAATTCACCAATACCCCGTATTTGTGCGTAATATAACGCACAATTTTACAATATCGACATTCTTCACAATACCCTTTCAAAACCGGAGTGATACGTACGACCACAAATTGATGCACGAATATAAAATGTATCGAGAGCATCTCCTGTCCCGATTCTATATTCCTCTTCCTCTCCCCCCTTCCTTTTTAATCCGTTTTTACTTCATCTTGTTAGCTTCATAAATAAAGCATGTGTATTTAACCACTGTTAGCACAAGAAACTTTGTTGGCTTACCGTTTTACTTTTCTTTGTATTAAAAGCTGTTTGTTTTTACAAATAAATAAATAAAGTGACAAGATTTTTCTCACTGAAAAATGAAACTCGCTTTTCATTCAACAACCAACAGCTGTGCGCTTTCTGCACTAATTCTTGATTGGGTTAATTAAACCAAGTAACCTGCCGTGCCAGCCACAGTCTAATGGCATATAAAGCTGTACCATTAAAGCATAAAAAAGTCATTTGAAAGCTTTGACAGTTTCAATGATGGCAGTTAGCTAGACAAAAGGTTTTTCCGTACGCTCTCGAGTAATGACATGTCATTTGCGGTTGAGAAACTCGCGAAAGGAAAGTTCTCCGTGTTTAATAATTATTACCAATCAGATTGAAGTAATGGCGTTGGAATTATGTGTTATTTGTACACCTGTCGCTGTCTTCCATACGCTGCTTGAACGTTTGTATTTGGCAGATACGTAAAAAGCCGTTGCGCACCACGGTGGCCGGCATTACTCAGTTGATTGACTAAAAAATAAGACCAATGATACTCGAGAATAATTTGCTTCATAATAGCTTGTTTTGTTCATACCTTTATTATAATACCTCTCAAGAGTGTCAGTTTTACGTGCCACGAGATAAAGGATGCAAGATGAAGCGTGTATAAACTGCCCAGAAGCAGTCTCTTTCGTATGGTGGAGGAGAGTTAGTGGCGGTCATAGTGGGATGCTGAGGTTATTCAGCCGGTCGACGGCATCCGGAGTCACTTGGTTCAGAACAGATGTACCAGAGGGAAAACAGAAACTGATGAAGGGGACATTGTTCCACGACGTGTTTTGTCGTTTGAATATGTCCACATGACGGTCTCCGTAGTTGAGTGGCTACGATCCTTGGCTACGAATCCGGAGGTCGCGGGTTCAAATCCCGGCGCGCGCAAGCAAATTTTATTTGATTAAATTGTGTTATTTCACAATTTATCAATTAAAAATAAGATGTACTATATTTGCGGCACGTTCCGGAGTGGTAGATACTGTCAGTATCGCCCTGGTGAAAGATCACCATTCAGAATTGAAAAGTTGCTTGAAATGGCTTTAGCTGTGTTTGGTGACCAGATCTGAATAGTCAGGCACTTCCACATCTTCAATACTTGCAATTTGTACAGGGTCAGCAGTTGTGTACTATTAAAGTATCTGCAGGCTCTGTACAATACGCCCAGCTTCTGAGAGACTAACTTTACTCGGGCTTCGATGGAGCCCCCATACCAGAGCTGGTCACTTTGGGTTACACCAAGCATATCAATGGAGGGCTTGTTGGGAAGATTGCTCCCATTAAAGGAGACTAGATTGTCATTTCGACCCCCTTTAGACGTAATCAGACATGATTGTACAGTATCGTTATAGAAGCAGTCTTTCAACTTCAGTTCATTATATTGATTTATATATAGACGATGGTATTGTTGACATTTTAATTATTTTGTGGTTGAATTTTGTTAATACGATCTATACTATTGACGTACCTACTGTAATATATTTTACACCTGTGTCACCATTATAATTTAATTTAATTTTTTTGTCATAAAATGTTTTAAAGCTGCTAAAGGGCGTATATAATATAATAAATAATTTATTTAAAAATAACATTATAGTATTCCACCAGACGAGACACCGCGAACAACTCGGCTAAGGACGTTCACCCCTCTGATTTATTTGTGTCCTATTTTATGAAACGTCTACGGAACAAAATAAAGTAATAAATCTACGCAGAATAATTTCATTTGATAACCAACTTCCACTCGGTAAAGGAAAAATAATAAAACAAAATATTTCAGGTTTTATCCCGTCTTAACGTTGGGAGTGTTTTATGAAAAAATATAAAATAAATCACCAATGGGTTAGAATGAATATTATAAAAGCACAGTTTTTTTTACCTTGTTTAAGGGGTGAGATACTTTCAGCATCGCCCCGTTGAGAGACAATCATCGTTCGGTATTTACAGGAAGACAATTATTTTAATTTTTAGTAATTTTCATCCAATTTATATTTGTCTGTATTTGTATAATTTATGTTGGTTTTAAAAAGGCTAGTGAATGACACGATAGTGTCGAGACAGGTAGCTAATTATTATTATTGAGTAACAAATGTACACTGTGAATTAAAACTTGCCAAAAACAAGATATCTAGAAATTGTTAAATAGTTAATTCCCAAGAAAAAAAAATTTGTTTAAGCTATGTTTAGTGATCAGGTCTGAATAGCCAGATACTTCCGAACCTTCCCCTTCACGGTAGGGTGTAGTTGGGAATCTTGTGCGATATTCCCATTAAAAAAAAAAACACTAAATGGGAATGCCATAATTTCACTTACTTCGGGACGTTGAGACTGTTGAGCGATATCACAGAAAAACATTAAACGGTAGGTGGGTACCTAATTAAAGAAGAACACCTCCCCTACCCAGCAGTAATAAAGAAGAACACCTCTCCCACCCAGCAGTAATAAAGAAGAACACCTCTCCCACCCAGCAGTAATAAAGAAGAACACCTCTCCCACCCAGCAGTAATAAAGAAGAACACCTCCCCCACCCAGCAGTAAGCAAAGAAAGAACCTCCCCCCACCCAGCAGTAATAAAGAGGCATCCCCCACCCAGCAGTAATAGAAGAACACCTCCCACCCCAGCAGTAATAAAAGAAGAACACCTCCCCAGCAGTAACAAGAGAAGAACACCTCCCCCACCCAGCAGTAATAAAGAACACCTCCCCACCCAGCAGTAATAAAGAAAGAACCTCCCCACAGCAGTAATAAAGAACACCTCCCCCACCCAGCAGTAATAAAGAAGAACACCTCCCCACCCAGCAGTAATAAAGAAGAACACCTCCCCACCCAGCAGTAATAAAGAAGAACACCTCCCCACCAGCAGTAATAAAGAGAAGGAACACCTCCCCACCCAGTGACACACTCCCACCCAGCAGTAATAAAGAAGAACACCTCCCCCCACAGCAGTAATAAAAAGAACACCTCCCTTAGTAATAAAGAAGAACCTCCCACTTGTAGTAATAAAGAAGAACACACTCCCCCGCAGCATTGGCAAAGAAGAACCTCCCCCACCCAGCATTGATGTCTCCCCACATGAGTAATAAAGAAGAACACCTCCCCCACCCAGCAGTAATAAAGAAGAACACCTCCCCCACCCAGCAGTAATAAAGAAGAACACCTCCCCCACCCAGCAGTAATAAAGAAGAACACCTCCACCACCCAGCAGTAATAAATTTGAGTTTTTGGAAAACTACCCTTTTTAACGGGTCTCATAATTAATAACATTTATTTTAAATATCTTTTCAGCTCAACGCTTCGTGCCTATTAAAATTCTTGTTATTACTGTTATTGATGGTTTCGACACCTGGAGTCGATTGTGCGCCGCAGACCAAAGCTTTGGCTACTAGACAGTTGGTAAGGGTGCATAAATGCTATTATTTTCACACTCATATCGCGCAGTTGATGCTTGGATTATTATTGGTTGTGTAATAATACGGACGTGATAAACAGACGCGGAACCGAGCACCATCGAAACGATTCCCTGTCTTAAACGGATTGCAATTTTTAGAGCTCAGACGTCTGGTGGGAAATCTGCTCTTGTTCTACCGGTATTTAAATGGAAGATGCTCTAAGGAACTAGTGTCATTGATCCCATCGGCACCGGTACACAATCGGGAAACCTGCCAAACGCGCGCCTAACATTTGTACACGGTTGACATTTATCACATGAGAACGAGGCGTTTCTATAACTCGTTCTTGAGTTCAACAGCCCGACTGTGGAACGATTACCGGCCTTTGTGTGTTTCCTTCTTCCTACAACACACTTCTCCCTCTCCTAAAAAAAATACCCTATACACAGCATCTTCAAAGGTGAGATAGGCTCTGAGAAAAAACGCTGGGGCCGCCGTACGTCGTGATTGGGTCTTGTGTAGTTGCCACGAGATTGTTGTAATAGGCATATGCATCTCTGACCATATTTTTATAATTAAATAACGAAATTAGCAGTCTCTGACTTCGGCCTAATGGCATTCGGCAGAATGGTTGTTCATGGTGGCTCGCATCGCTGCAAACTACACTTTAATAGCTTTTATATTAGGGTCTCACAAAAAGCAAGGGTTGGAACCGACTGTAACAAAGCGTAAGGTCCTAAACATCGCTTTGCAGGTTGCTGACTCAATACCGCAAATTAATCTTTAAATTATGTACGGAAAATATAATGACAATATAAAAGATAAAAATCCTTAAACTGTCAGCTTTAAATTCTATGAAATACATCGCAAAATGTCTGAAAAGAGGTGCAGCTAGAAAACCATTGAAACCTATTTTGAACGTTTAATCTAATACTTATCTAGTACGTATTTCATACAGAATTTAAAAGATAACAGATGGAAGATTATTGTCTTTTGAAACCTTATACATTTTCCTAATTATCCGTAAAGAATTAAAAGATAAATCATTCGTAGTATTTTTTGGTGATGACCGATTTCGGTACACGATAAAATGAATCTAGTAAAATAGTTATTTTTATTAAATAGTATGCAAACACTAATTGGGCATATTGAACAGTGGCTGGATGACTGTGTGAGGTTTTGTTCAGCATTTCCAAAGCTGATGTAGTAGGCAACGTGGGCGTAGCGTATTATTCACGTGAATGATGAGAATCTCGCAATAAATTACGTGGCGCTACCATCCCACGCTTTGCAAAAACGTAATACTGTAGCTATGGAGGTTTACTATATACTTTGATTGAAGGGGATGACTTGCTTAAAATATATAGTCCATAGAATGTTAGAGATTCTTTAACTAACTTAACAGCAGTTCCCGCGTTAAATTACCTGCACTCTGTATGTTAGATAACTATGTTTAGGAACCCGCGAACAATCAAAATGTTACAGTTTTCAGTAGAGGAAGTCCACTGGAATCTTCCTCACCAATTAGGAATCCTGTATATAAAACGTACATTGATAGTATAGAAGGTATTCAGAAGAAATTTATAAAATATCTCACCCACAAATTCAACAATAACTTTCAATATTCCATACTTTTATCAGTCTCAAAATTCTTTCAGTAAGAACAATTCTGTGGTACAAAATTATATTTCAGCACAGTAATAAAACCCTACGAGTATTTATAATACAAATAGACTAGAGCACACTTACAATACTCGTCTCAATTTTAATGAAGGATTAATGGTTCATAAGCATACACACAAATATGGACAAAGAACTTTAGATCACATGATTCCAGCTGTTTAAATATGTTACCCGCTTTAATAAAAAAAAACTGTATTAAAACTAAACAGTTAATAAATATATTGAAAACTTGGGTAGCTGAAAGAAGCTATTTGTATTAGATAATAAGGAAATATTAATTTATGTACGATTTAATGTTGTCGTTTATGTTTTTATTTTTAATTTTTTAAATATTTTTGAGTAAGATTTTTGAGAAATATTTATGATTAAAGTTTGTTATATATGTTTTTTCAAGTTTTTATTTTATATATAGGTCACATTTAAAAGGAGCATCTTGACAATGACATAAACTGCTCAATGCGCATACGTATGGCATCACTTCTATACTATGTAGATCACACCTTCACATTCACACATCCACACAGACAACAATACAGTATACACGTTACCCGGTAAATACATGTATAAATCAGACATTACAAGGAAACATATCACAGGTACCTACAATGTAATATTGATTTGTGGAAATTGTTTTTTACTGTAACAAATGTACTGTTTTGTTTCTATAATAAAATAAATAAATAATACAAGATATAAATAAAGATAGAATAAATATAAGTATGGAGGAAATAGCATGCAAATTAATTTGTTACCGTCAATGATAACCATCTTAACGACCTTTAGTCAAATTTAAACAATATTACATTATGACCATTAAGTAGGGAAACTTTACCGTGTATTAATTAACCATTCAAATAACCGTCAATTTACTCATAAATTAATAAGAGCAGTGGTAAAAAAGTGAAAACATTTTAAGAGTTTAATTGTAAGTACCTATATATAAATCATAGAATTGTCTGTTGTAAATGAATTTTTCTATGACGTATTTATATGGGGGTTACTTATTAATAACTCGACAAAGGTTTATATTCAATAGAAACTTTTAAAGCGAAGTTCCTTGGCGATCGAATCTTATAAGTAATGTTTTACCAGTATTACGGTCGATGTTTGGATAGTGGGTGGAAAAAGGGTGGGATACGGTACTGGAAATGAGGCAGTTCGGAGTGGGTGGAAGGGGTGAGACGCCGCGTAGTTGGGGGAGACTGGGATTATTCTGGGAAATATGGAAGAGCGAATTCGCGGAAGAATCCAGTGAAACGAATCAATTTATTAACGGTGATATCAAATTCACAATAAGATCTTTACTACCGCTGTAAAAAGTTTATGTACCACTTTGCAGATTCTATGATATTTTCTCTCTGTGTGTGTATGAAACGTATAATATTTAAGTGTTTGTACGATACAATAAGGAACTCAAGTCCAATTTTTCATTTTTTATCAATAATGACGTTCAAACTTAAATACCAGTTCATTTAGTTTTATTTATAAAGTTAGTTTTCATAGTAAAAATAATTTTAAATTTTTCAAAGGCAGCCAAAACGCTCCAAATCTATGGCCGGTCGGTTTTGAGGTTAGAATGTCAAATGTCAAAACTAGGATGAGCTTTATCGTGCATAATTTTATATTCTATTCATAGTAAACCATATCTAAACATAAGTAGTAACATTATATACCTTTTAGAAACTTTAACTAAAAGAATAATAATAGTATTAACCATTAACATTATCATTATATCCATATTGATAATTGGTTTGCTCATGAATACTCTAATTTATTTCACTAATAATAGTTATTTTTATATTGAACAACAATTATAGAGATTAAAGTCACCCAAATTAAGTTAAAATTTTGTGAAAACAAAACCGAAAAATAAAAATCTTCATACTGATTAAAATACAGAATACACACGTTACGTTAGATGTTCCAAATACAATGGTACTAATAAAACAAGGTATTTTAATGAGATGATTATTTATTCACTTTTAAATAACGATTTATAAATTCTACGTATAATTATATATAATAAAAGTTATATATTCAGAATCGGCGTTTGCTGATCTACATGAATATCCTTCTTATATATTTACTCAGTGTGTTTTTTAAAATATATATTATTCTTATATTATTGAACAGCAGCGATAGCAATAATAGTAGAACAGACTGAGAAAATTCCTTCATTTGTGACCATGGCATTGAAAAGAGCTCACCGGAGTCGATTATTGAAAATTTCAAAAAAGCAAATTAACTCTAAAACCTTAGAACTTTTACTAAACATGGCATTCCATTTTCGGAACGGCTTTAAGGCCCCCCCCTACAGTTGGTAGGTTATCCACTACTTATAATTTTTACTAATATACAGTGTTTATTTCTAGTGATCTGCCGGGTAAGTATGGTCCTGTATAATGTTATCTGCCTGTACATAAAATTATTAAGATGTATATTTTAACGCGGCATCACGTTCATTGGTTAAATGCACTGTACGAATAGTTTGGAATTGGTGAATGCATTTGTTAGCCATGCGTTGTGATAATAGATTGTATGTAGTTAGTGATAATATTTTTTTTACAGTAATTCCACACAGTCGGCCCTGAGGGAAATAATTTCCATCAAGGTCTATATCATCTTTGGGGATGCTGTGTGTGGGGACGTTTAGAGGATAGGAAGGAGTGAACCTCGATCTTGAAGAGACCCATGTTGTAGGAGGGAAGGAACACAGAGGCCGGCAGAGAATTCCACAGCTGAGCTGTTGAACATAAGAACGAGTCGTAGAAGTGACCCGTTCTCATGTGACAACTGTCAACCGTGTGCAAATGTTGGGCACGCGTTTGGCGTATTTCCCGACTATGCACCGGTGACGAAGGGATCAATGACGCTAGTTTCTCAGAGAATCTTCCATTAAAATACCGGTAGAACAAGGAAAGCATTACCACCTGATGTCTGTGTTCCAAAGATTACAGTCCGTCAAGATTTATCGAATCTATCAAACGGACCGACAGTTTCTGCACAGTTCACTACCTGAGCTGGTCACTTAAGGTTACATCAAGCATATCAATGGAGGGCTTATTGGAATGATTGCTTCCATTAAAGAAGACTAGATTGTCATTTCGATCCCTTTTAGACGTAATCAGACATGATTGGGTCTTTCAAACCTTAAATTCGACGAGGTTATTCTTACCCCAATAGGAGACCTTCTCGAGATAATCGTCTATTCTCTGCTTCAAAGTCCTCCGAGCCGTTGGAGTATGTGGGCTTGTCAAACAAATAGCTATCATGGACTGTACTGTCATCCGCGTAAAAATAGATTAGTGCACATGTCAAACAGTCATTGATTTGCAATAAAAACAATGTCGGAGACAGAACCGATCCCTGTGGGACGCCAGTATTTATTGAATGAGAGGAAGAGATGAAACTGGCAACCAAACAAGGAAGATAGAACATTAATGTGATTTTTCACAAAAAACGGCTCCATAAAAATCATCTAAATATTATTTAAATTAGTATGTTTCCAGGAACATTGATAAAACTGGTAAATAAAAGAAAGTAAAATAAAATAGGTTGTTATTACAGAATAACGAATTTTAAAAGGATTCAATTTAAAGCCCTATGAACGAGTATAAAATTTACCAAGCAAGTTTTTCGAGGATAATTTGAATTTATTTCATAATAGATACATTTTTACATCTCAAAAAGTATGAATATTAAAACACTTCTGAGACTAATACCATTTTATTCTTACGTAACATTATTTAAGCAAAATTTTTATAGCATTCAGATACATGTCATGAATAAAATATCAGATTATATTAAACATTATAATTTATAATTATAAAAAAAGTGTTTAAATTTACTGGAAATTATCTGAAAATACCAAAGGTTTTTTTTATTAATGTTACATCACAAGGAAATAAAAAAAAAACAAAAAATTAAAAAAAAAACTAGTAACTTTTTTCACTAACGTAAATACTAATATTTTTACAGAGACTTCTAGAAATTTCATTATTAGAGTCAAGGAACACCTGAGGTGTTTAAATAATAACAACTATTCTGAATTTGCAAATCATATTATAGAAACCAATCATTCTTTTGATATAAATAAAGGCTTAAAAAGATTACACACAAATTCAATCGGTTTACAATTATACAAATTAAAAAATTTTAAAATCAGAACAAGCGTTAATAGTGAATTAAATTTAATAAACAATCAAATATTTAATTTAAATAGCTAAATCTTGAATTTATATCCTTCTTAATAGTAAAATAATTTCTTTTCTGATATATATCTCGTATTTGTTATTGAATGTTTTATAATAATTTTTTATTAACATTTTTGATTAATTACTTACCATGCTTTAATCAATTTTTGTTTATGTTTATAATTTGTCTATTCTTACATTATTGTGTTTTAATTACTTGACATTATTATTTTTAGTATTCTGTATATTCCTGATGAAGAAAGCATGGCTTTCGAAACATGTAGATATCTGTGTACGAGGTGTGTTCAAAAGAAAAGGTAAATTTTGAATTTTCGCACGCTGTGTACAATCGATTATCGATTTTTTTATTGTTATGTTGGTACACATATGTTTATCATATGTTAGCATTATCAGCCATTTTGGATCAGTGGTTTGTTTTTGACAACTTCAAAGGTTAGTCACGTTTTTGGGTGTTCTTCGATTTTTTATTTAGGTTCGTTTTCTGCGGCATCATCAGTCCGATTGAAGTGAAATTTTAGATTCGCTTTATTTTCTATGTCCTCATCAGCATTTCTTCAAAAATAAAATTTTATTCTTTTTAGAAAAAAATTGTTAATTCTATGGAGGAATTTTCTAGTTTTGGTCGGAACTTGATAGCCGTTTTCTGGGGCATCTCATCAGTCCGATTAAAGTGAAATTTTAGATTTGCTTTGTTTTCTATGTCCTTATCAGTATTTCTTCAAAAAATCCAAAAAATCGACGTTTTTAGATTTTTTACAAAAAAATTTTTTAGTAAAAAATCGAAGAAAAAACAAAATGTGACTAACCTTTCCAGTTGTCAAAAACAAACCACTGATCCAAAATGGCTGATAATGCTAACATATGATAAACATATGTGTACCAACATGACAAAAAAAAATCGATAAACGAATGTACACAGCCCGCGAAAATTCAAAATTCACCCTTTCTTTTGAACACACCTCGTATATTATTAATAAAGTGGTGAATACAAAGTATATTTTTAATAAATTTATTAATAATAACGCCACAAAGTGAATACCAATCGTTTGAAGCAATTATAAATGCTAATACCTTATTAAAGCAAGTAGGAATTATTTGACATTTTTTTACGTGATATTTTTCTGATCACATTGAACTGCAAGCACTAACAGAATAAAAAAAGTGAATGTAAAGTTCAATGTGGAGAGAACAATCTGGAAAAAATATAAAAACCTTTGTTGGTATAGGTACCTACGGTGAGCCGTCGTATCCGTTCATATTTGCTTTTCTCACACAAGTTCCAACAACAATCGTACGAGAAAATCAGGCGAGAATAATAATGACGTGACAACAAAAAGAGCAATCCTATGATTATTAATGCGGTGACTGAATAGAATTATTGTTAATAATATTATAATAGCAGTGGGAGAAGTAAAAAAATGAAACTAAAAACTAATTATTTAAACTTTGTTCCCAACATCATTAGTACATGAGTAAATAGTACTTTGTAACTGAGGAAATGATAGTTTGAGCAAACATTTAAAGTACATCAGTTTTTGACTGAGGGTTAGCTCAATGCCAATTATGCTCTTTGACATCAAACGTTTTAGATAATAAAACTTTTAAAGCTTTTACAGATATATACGTAGCTATAAATTTACTAAGGTTAGAATTAAGCTCAGTTGTGCTAGTGACACCGGGATGGTCGTTTGAGCCAAATTTATCTTAGCGGTCGCTTATAAAAGCGGCTGCCATATACAGTTACATGTGCATTTACAGAAATTACTGGTCAATGTTCGTTAAATACTTAATAGCATTTTGAGTTTAACAATGTTCATGCGGAAAATGTCGACATCAGGCGTTAGCTCATTTAAGAGTATGGTCATTTTTCCGAGGGGCATTTTTATGTATTTATTTATTGATACGGAGACGGTTTGCATAGCTCCCGTGAGCACTCAGCCCGTAGGTCCATTGTGCTATCTCCCATTTTACCTTATTCCTTCGACAGTGACCCGGTCCCTTTGATAAAGTTCACCAGGGTTGTCATTGGATATTCGGCTATGTCTATTGGTTTCACAATAAGTCTTCCCAGGTAGATGAGCCATCTTCCCATCAAGGTGGGACATTGGCACCATATGTGAATTGCAGTATCTTCATCCTCTTAACATTTCCTGCATCTATTGGTGTTTTCCACTCCCAACAGCTGCATGTGTCTCCTGAGGTGGCAGTGTCCCGTTAGTAGTCCTACTAGTTCCCTCAGTGCATTTCTGTCCATATTGAGTAGTTGCCTGGTTCGTCTGGGTTAGATCCATTTTTGAGTACTTCGGATTGTCTCATTCCGGGTGCCCTCTCTCATTCCTCCCAGTGCTGAGACTTAAGGGCGAGAGGGACGTCGGAGAGTTATTATTTATTAATTCGAAATAATGATAGTATTATTACGCAATACGATAAACATAATGTTTTTAAATAGAAAAATATTTTTTAAATATTTAATAAATTTACATAGTCTTAGCATTTATCCGCATTACAAAAAAAACATTAAAGTTACGTAATTTTCATGAAAAAATTAAACTACACACTGTTCTTTTTTTAATTTATCAAATCGACAAGTTACAGAAAAACCTTCGAAGCATTTTTTTAAGGATATTCAACTTTTTAAATGTTTTTGTAAAACATGCGTAGAACGGTCAGAAATGTGTAATATTTCTGATTATATTTTGATAAATGCTAAACCCATGCAAATTTAAAAAAAAAACGTAATAAATATTTTTCTCTTTAAACAAAACACCACGTTTATCGTATTGCACAATAATATTATCATTATTTTGAATTATAATGGTAGATTGGTTCTGCATCTCGGTACAAGGAAAAAAGATCTGTGCACGCGCGCTAGAGTAAAATTGTCAGGGACATAATGAGCATTTTTTTCTAAATTTTTGGATTGCTGATACGACCTTTCAAGAGGTGTTAAATATGACCCATTGGAAGCAAAGCAGTTTTCTGTCTGTTGGCAAGGCTACTAATACCAAGCATCCCCGATAAGAAGGATGATGGATACAACCAGGGATAGTACCCTAAGTCTCTAAAATATAAATATCTTAGAAACTCTTTCGTTGAAACGTGGAGATAATCTTCTCTACCCAGTGAGCGGGCTGCCTATTGCTACTGTAGGGCTTTTATTTAATTTGTTTCAAAGAATTGTAAAGTGTGTTTCATGTGCTAGCGGCACTTGCTGATAGCGTTCAACAATAATATGTGCATTAGTTAATTATTTAAAATTTCAAATAATCAGTAGTCTTAATAGTGAACCCAGGTTAAATATTCCAGAATTGTGATGCAAATGCGTTATGCAAGTAATTATATCGATTTCACTTAGTAATCAAAATAATGTTTATCAAACCTCGACCAAGTCCAAACAATGCGAGCGAATCAATATATTCGTCGACACTGAAGATAAACAGGCTAATTGGTAATGGGTGTAGTGCACTACTCGTACATCTACATGTCAAACAAGATTCCAACATTCGTAATAAAGCAATCTCAATAATATATCACTCTCATTGAATACACTACCCTTTAATTAACATACTCGTAAACAATTAACTCTTGCATTATTGGATGTTCAATACATTTGTAAAGGCTGTATTTTTCCATAGATAAAAACCTTATAACTTTAATGGGAATATAAATCAGTTATTTTAATGGTTATTGGTGTAACCGTCAATTTACTCAGAAATTAATTAGGGCACAGGTAATAAAAACGAAAACATTTAAAGAGATTCATTAAACGTACCTATATAGAAATAATATACGCAGATCGTCTGTAAGTGGTTCGCCACAGTTTGATAATGCCTTCGGAAGGAGAAATAGCACCAAGATGTTTTGATTTAATCGAAAAAGATATCAACGACATTCACCTGGTAAAAAAAGAAAATCTCAAACACAAAATTCACGCATAGATAGCCAACAAAGCCGACGGCCTCCATGGTCGAGGGGTAAGGCTCTCGACTACGAATCCGAAGGTCGCGGGTTCAAATCCCGGCGTGCGCAAGTAAATTTTATTTAATTAATTCGTGTTGTTTCGCAATTAATTCATTTAAAAATAATACATAGTATATTGCGCACGTTCCAGAGTGGAAGATACTCTCAGTATCGCCCTGGTGAAAGACCACCATTCAGAATTGAAACGTTGCTTGAAATGGCTTTAAGCCGTGTTTGGTGACCAGATCTGAATAGCCAGGTATTCCCAACCTTCCTCATCCCCTTCTCCTTCCCCTCACCAATACCTTCAGCCTCACAACATTCCCCAATTGGGAATGCCATAGTCTCACTGGCTCCAGACGGTTGGGAGCAGTTGGGACTCTTGTGAGGTATTCATATAAAAAAAACAAAAAAAACAAAGGCATTGCCTACAGTGGCCAGATACTGAGAACATCTACAATATAACAACAAACTACACGACTATATTTTTCACTATTTCTCTAATTTTCATTAATTCTCATCTACTTATAATTTAGGATATTGAAATTGTTTTGATTTCTACCATAGCGGAAAAGGCTCAGCCTAGTGAGATGGTTTATGGTATACCAAATCTTTGTATTTTATTTTAATTTTATAGGTATACAGATAATTATTTATATATGTATTTTCCTATGCATTTATGTATTATTTGGTTTACAACATTATTAATTTGTCACGCATGATAATAAGTACCAAGCAGAACTTTCTTAACTAAATAATAATAGTTCTTATTACAATTTAAAAAAAAAACTTTTAATTATAACGGAATTTTACAAATTAAACAAACACTTTTTTTTAAATTCAGTAACTGTTCATCTGAAACCGCATCTAATGAAGACACCTTCTCTATATAGTTAGATGCCGCATCATTACGGTGCGCGAGGCGGCCATCTTGGATGCTCCCCCCCAGCAATCATTCCAATACTAACGGCTCTCTGGTCTGTTCGTATTATTTGTTCTAAAGGTATAATAGATGCATAACTAAAATGCTTGTGAAGTTATACAATGTTTGACTTTATTACGATTTGTGCCATTTCAGCACATACACTTTTAATGGCATATAACATCTATTTCCAGTTGACCTATATCTTAAAGCGATCAATTAACTCTTATTGTTCCAAAATTTGTTGTTTAACGACTTGAAAAACAAATTCGATAAAATTAGGCGAGAGTTATGTTTATATGCAAAGTTTTCTCGTATCGAGTTTACTATCGAACTGGTGAAAGGGAATTTTAGCAAAGCGGAAAGTTATCCAAACAAACGGAGAAAAATGGGAGCACTGGGGAATAATCAAACCTTGAAACTGGTCGAAGGAAAACACCATTAACCCAGTACTAATAATGTGAAATACGACAATGGTCAATGTGGATCACACTCCAATTCTAACTAATTCTCGCGTAAAGCAACAAACTTGGACGGAATCCTTGGGAAGTTGGGACTTAGTTCGTTACTTATGGGCTGGTTTCGTGGAATTAAGTTTCAAGTTCACGTGGTATATACTAAGTACTAACATAGCTCGTCGAGAGTGCGATTAAATCTTCATACAATATTATTTCACTGAATAAATATATGTAGGTAGGTATCTACATTGCGTACAATGCAAATGTCCGTCCTCTGGACTCCAAGTCGTTGACAAGATTTCTAACTGTACAGAGCTGAACTAAGTGGGAGAGGGGAAGAAACTTCAGTCTTCGTTCGGCAGCACCACATCACAGGATGTTCCACACCACAACAACTAATTCGAGGCGGCCATGGAAATTCAAAAAAGAGACCTTCATCTTCGTATGTAGAATTCGGTTGAGCATAATTTTAATTCGTCATCCGAAATGACGTGGCGCCCATTTAATTAATGAGAACATCTTTCATTTTGTATTCACGGTAGTTCTTTTGTGAAAATAAATGTAAATGTAAAAAGTACCTCGATGAATATTCTTAATGTTGAATTAACTATTTACCTACGCTTCTTCGGGATTTATTAATTTACGTCCATTACAGGCTTTTATATGAACATTTACAAATAATATTGAAAAGGTACACTTGTATTATAATAGATAACAGAAAAATAAACAACATATGACCTAGCAACATATACCAAATAACGTAGCTCTACTCGATGAAAAAACTGTACTAATGCATGCTTATACTGTAACATTGATGTGCCAATTATGTCAACAACATCCAAGTATTTGTTCCCCAGATGTTGAATATGTCGCATAGGGGAATAATATTGCGACGCTGTAAAATGGTAGGTACTGTCATGTCCTACCAGGCACGTGAAAAGCAATCAAATATAGCAGATCAGGGGTATAAAACATTGAATGAATAGTCTTAAATAAACACGTTAAATCGTAAATAATTCTACGTTCAGACATTTAAAAAAATATTTATGAATAAAGTAGATACTCGTAGTCTATGCATTCTCTAGGAATACCCATTCTAAAATGTAGGTATCTTTCACCAGGGATTGGTGCACCCCTGGTGATATTGATAATTTGATAAGAGCCTTAATTATTATTTAACGCAAACATTTCATTGTTACCCAAGATGTTCTTTAAAATAAACCTCTGTATTAGGGAACGATCTTTCCATTTATAACTATAAGAATAGGTTAATCTTGTGGTTACAAAGGGAAAAAATATTGTAAACTACATATAACATCTAATTCTAATTTGTATTGTTTCACAATTAAACAATTTTAAAATAATATAAAGTATATTTGCGCACGTTCCAGAGTGGAAGATACTCTCAGTATCGCCCTGGAGAAAAACCAGCATTCAGAATTGAAACGTCGCTTGAAATGACTTTTAGCCGTGTTTGGTGACCACATCTGAATAGACAGGTATTTCCCCACCTTTCCCTTCCCCTCCCCAATACCTTCAGCCTCACAACATTCCCCAAATGGGGATGCCATAGTCTCACTGGCTCCAGCCGGTTGGGAGCAGTTGGGACTCTTGTGCGATATTCATATAAAAAAACATCTAGTCACTAAATATAGCTTAGCTCCAGCTTAGCTTCCAGAGTGGAAGATACTCTCAGTATCGCCCTGGTGAAAGACCACCATTCAGAATTGAAACGTTGCTTGAAATGGCTTTTAGCCGTGTTTGGTGACCAGATCTGAATAGCCAGGTATTTCCCCCACCTCCCTCTTCCCCTTCTCCTTCCCCTCCCCAATACCTTCAGCCTCACAACACTCCCCAATTGGGAATGCCATAGTCTCACTGGCTCCAGACAGTTGGGAGCAGTTGGGACTCTTGTGCGGTATTCATGTAAAAAAAAAAAAAAAAGCTCATAAAAGTTTATACGAACAAAGGCATAACATTCCATAATTTTATCAGAGTCTCAAAAGTATTTCAGTAAGAGAAATTCTGTGTTAAATTTGTTTAATGTTTGCACATTAATAACCCTATATAAAATACAAATAGACTAGAGCACACTTACAATACTCGTCTCAATTTTAATGAAGGATTAATGGTTCCTAAGTATACAAACAAATATGGACAAAAAACTTTAGATTACATGATTCCCAGCTGTTTAAATATGTTACCTGCTGTAATAAAAAATGTATTTAAACTAAACAGTTAATAAATGTACTGAAAAGTTGGCTAGCTAAAAGAAACTATTTGTATTAGATAATTAGGAAATATTATTTTAAGTATGAAAAAGCAGTTTATCGGGACTTCTTGCCCTATATTTTGTAAAACGTCTTAAAATAATTTAAAAAAAAAGAATATTACATTACGATGTGATCTCTCAACAGGGCGATACTGAAAATATCTTCCACTTTGGACAGAGGTAGAAGGATAGATACTGCATATTATATTCAATGCAATGAGCTTTTACAACGTTGGTCGCCAATTGTTTGAATTGAATTATTCTAAATATTCCCAGAACACAACACTTTTCCAAGAACTTGAAATATGATAATTAATTCTGAGTTCAACGACTATTGCTTCCAGGAAAGCCAGCCCGACGGGTCCAGCCCAGCCTCCGCCCAGTTCAGGGACTGCCAAGAAATAATTCCGATTCCGAGATTTAGTCCAACCAAACGGCCCAATTTAAAAATGTCGCCTGTTGTGTCACCCGAACGAGAGCGTGAATAACGGTTTAGTTTCTAAGGAGAATCTTTACTTTTCAAGAATAAAAACACCCTTTTAAATCATTATAAGACAGATTACTAATGCATCCACAGAACAAGATTACTTATTTGAACATTTTAAATATTTGGGAAGAAAGGTATACAAGAAAAGTTTTAAGGTTATTTAAATATTTCTACTATCTTGGAAATTTCATTCAATAGCACCATTCCTCTTGTCGTGCTATGCTGTGCTAGAAAATCTGTTCTTCCGTGCGGCATCTTGATCAAGTCATGGCGACAACTACGGCTATCCAGTAAAACAGAGGGAAAGACATTTTAAAGGTAATATATCATCTTGTATTATAAGAAATAGAGTTAATGATGTGTATCCAGGCCGTTACTAGAATTTTTAATTATAATTATTAATTGTTTTTGTGTTTAATTCGTACGTGTGTGTGAATATGTATACCTTTAAGCTATTATTAAAAATCAATTATCAATTTTATGTACACATGAAAATGACATAATAAATGACACTCCGAATTCCTTAGGCTGGGAGTACGCGGGCTGCTACAAGCAGTCGATATCGACGGCTACGAGCAGTGACTACATAGTTCTTGTGGAAAAAAACTGCCGTCCGTGTATTTCCAATATATCGACTGCTTGAACGTCCATGTATATCCAATCTTATGTACATATTTTATTTTTTTTAAATTTAACGTAAATAAAAATTAATAATGTTATTAAGTAAGTATTTTTAGTTTTTATTGTTGTGACAGCTGTTTCGGCGTTCAAGGCCATTTACAAACTACCTAAAACTTAAAATACTTGCAGAACTTAATAATAACATTATTAAATTTGATTTACATTAAATTAAAAAATAAATAAATGGAGTTCTACGAATTAAACGCAAAAACATTTAATAATTAAGTATTAATGGTCTTAAAATGATTTTGTTTGCGTATTGCCGGCTGATGATGCTGTTGGGTTTAGAAGCCTATTAGAATGGTTGGTCAGTGGTTGGTGTGCAGTGTGCAGTGTGCAGTGTGCAGGTGCAGTGTGCATTTGCACAGATAATTGATTGATAAGTTATTAATTTAAAAGTCAAATGGAAGCATCGCAATTAAATTATCTTTGAAAGGAAGTGCAATTACTTCACCGGGAAGTGCACTTAAACGATCCGTTATCGTGCAATCGATGTCGACATCGTTATAAGATTAAGAAAAAAAAATAGAAAAATGTTATACATACAATAACATAGAAGAAATAACTAATAATGATAATTGTATGATTTGTTTTGTTGTTGTGAATATCACTTGAAGGGCGCTCTACAACCCTATTCACGAATCTAACACAAACGTTATAACGTTATCACATCTTTTACGGTCATTAAATGGTTATTTTTTCCCTTTATTCTATACGGTGAGGAAACCTTCAGATTCATAATTACAGAATCGAATCCATACAAAGAAAATTAACCCGTGCATCTATTTGGAGTGCTCAAGTTTTTGAGTGGTTCAGAAATATCATTGATTTTGAAGCTCAGGTGGATCATGATGATGGTCAGAATAGCGGCGAATTGGAGTCAGAAGAAAAGGAGTATGATTAATGAAGTTTTAAAATTATTTGTTACTTACTGATTCTATTTTGTAACAATTTTCAGAAGATTTTTTTTCACCTTTATTATACAAGAACTGCGGATATAACCTCCGTCCCCTGGAATATAAATATATCGATCTAGAGATCTTTATTTAAAGAAATGAATGTTTGTTTGTCCGTCTGTCCTCGATTTTCTCGAAAATTACTGTACCGGTTTCGCTGAAAATAGCACAGTTTGTTCCTATTTGTGCCAGAAAGGTTTAGAGAGTAGGTTGAGTGAATTCCAATATCTAAAACTATTGCTATAAGGTTTTTAAATTAGTATGAAAAACATTGAAACCAAGTTGTATTGCGGTTAGCCCATAGATATACCACTTCGGTTAGCCACATATTACATATTCAAAAGAAGGTTTGTTTGGGTAGAATATTTTCAAAATGTAAAACACAAGTAGGTACGTACTTAAGAAATTTATTATTTAGATATATTTTGAAAAAAAAAAAAAGATATAAGAATAATATATAATCTTGTACGCAGAGGACATAATAAAGGTAACACTATTCATTGAATGTATTCAACATGATAAGTCTTGAATACTAAAGATAATATAGCAGTGAATCTGAAACACTGATAACAAGATTAGTGACAATAGACAAAGCGGTAGATCACTTTTATATTATAATATCCGAGGACTTACTGCGTTCTTACATTATGTTCACTACAATGAACTCAATTACCTCAGACAGTACAGGTTGACATTGCAGTCCTTATTGATCGGCAAGGGTAGTCGCAGGGGGCGTTTCATATACGATATACCTTGGTATACACAGCAGAAACGCATAGGCAAGTGATCGCAGATTGCATAAATAAAGAGAAAAATGTCTATGTAACAATGTATGCAGGCGGGTTGAGAGTTTAAAAAAATAGTAGTTGGGCACCGATAGTATTGTGACTATCCGAACTCTGTGAATTTGTACTATGCTTTTTTTTCATACCGATCTTCATATGGAAAGCATATGGGGACTTATATGAAAAATCTCTCTTCACGCTATAATTATTGTCGTATCTAAGTTTTCATTCAGATTTGCAGATACAGTTGCCATTTAAGGAGATATAGTATATTGGGGCGGTACTTAATCCTCAAAAAATGGCAACACTTTCACAAAATATTAGAAAAAAATTAAAAATATTTACGCGAAATTCACAATACCGAACAGAAACACGCCATCACAATCAGATATTAGTCTACCTTTAATAATTTTAACAATGTTTTAAATATTTTCACAAAAAAACACGCAACATTTCCACACAATAATTATAATTATTTAATTTTTATTATAACTTATTAATATTTACTTATTTTTATTCATATATTATTAATTTCTTATCACTATTTACTGATTATTATTTATTTATTATTATTCAACTATTATTATTTACTCACTACATTTTGTTAACAAAAATATGGTCACTCTATGATTGTGGCTAATTGTAGCACAGATACTTAATGATAGTTATTTGGATTACAATGTAATTATTATTATTGCAATCTATAAATGTAAGGCCCAACTTACAGATTTTATAGTTGTTTAGTTAGAATAACATTGGTGTTATTAAAAAAAAAATATATATATATATATATATAATATATCGTTTCACAAAATTGTGTTGCCGCTCATCTCAACACAGGACTGTCCTAGTGAGATGAGGGCTACGGCAGGCTGCTCATCTCAACACAGGACTGACCTAGTGAGATGAGTGGCTAATGTTATGTAAAGCTGCTCATCTCAACACAGGACTGACCTAGTGAGATGAGTGGCTAATGTTATGTAAAGCTGCTCATCTCAACAGAGGACTGTCCTAGTGAGATGATTGGCTAATGTTATGTAAAGCCGCTCATCTCAACACAGGACTGTCCTAGTGAGATGAGTGGCTAATGTTATGTAAAGCCGCTCATCTCTACACAGGACTGTCCTAGTGAGATTAGTGGCTAATGTTATGTAAAGCCGCTCATCTCTACACAGGACTGTCCTAGTGAGATGAGTGGCTAATGTTATAAAAGCCGCTCATCTCAACACAGGACTGTCCTAGTGAGATGAGCGGCTAATAAGTTATAAAAGCCGCTCATCTCCCCAAACACACACAGGAATGTCCTAGTGAGATTAGTGGCTAATGTTATGTAAAGCCGCTCATCTCAACACAGGACTGTCCTAGTGAGATTAGTGGCTAATGTTATGTAAAGCCGCTCATCCCAACACAGGACTGTCCTAGTGAGATGAGTGGCTAATGTTATGTAAAGCCGCTCATCCCAACACAGGACTGTCCTAGTGAGATGAGTGGCTAATGTTATGTAAAGCTGCTCATCTCAACACAGGACTGTCCTAGTGAGATGAGTGGTTAATGTTATGTAAAGCCGCTCATCTCAACACAGGACTGTCCTAGTGAGATGAGTGGCTAATGTTATGTAAAGCCGCTCATCTCAACACAGGACTGTCCTAGTGAGATGAGTGGTTAATGTTATGTAAAGTCGCTCATCTCAACACAGGACTGTCCTAGTGAGATGAGTGGTTAATGTTATGTAAAGTCGCTCATCTCAACACAGGACTGTCCTAGTGAGATGAGTGGATAATGTTATAAAGCCGCTCATCTCAACACAGACTGTCCTAGTGAGATGAGTGGTTAATGTTATAAAAAAGCCGCTCATCTCAACACAGGACTGTCCTAGTGAGATGAGTGGCTAATGTTTTTGTTTTTGAAATTTAAGAATAAATAAATAAATAGAAAAGATGACCCACATGAAGACTGGACAAAAAAAGCGTCGTGCAAAACCTACGTAACTCGAATGAGCCGATAATCCGATTATTACAATAACGTTTTTACGGCGTAGTAAATTCATAGAGAATTTTAAAAGGTCAAACCAAATATTATAACAAAATAGGATATTTTGTAAACAAGTAAAACTTCGTTACGAGCACTGAACAGTCCATGGCTACGATCGGTACGGATTAAATGATTTGCCTTTCGGGATGAGAAAATGATGTATAATAATTCGGGCACTATTGTAAAAAAGGACGTTTTGTTTGCTGGGAAATTTCATTTTCGAACAATAAATAGACTATGTAATAACGATTTCCCTATTCTTAAATTATTTTGTTCTATGTTTATCATTTGTCTATACTAGACATTAATATTCTGTATATTCCTGATGAAGAAAGCATCGCTTCCGAAACATGTTGTTTTGTTTATAAAAATAAAGTGGTGAATACAAAGTAATGTTTAATTAATTTATTAATGATGACGCCAGACTTCAGAAGAAATTATAATACACTACGTTACTGCCATACAAAACATAAGAAAACATTACAGGATTATTTTCTAAACCAATTGGCTCTAACGTGTCTCGAGTTCACACTTATGGGCATCTCTGTAAAAGTTCTCGATATGTATAAGGCCACAGGGTTTGTTCAGCGCACTCTACTTTCAATCCGCATTCGTACTGAAGTTCCATGTTTCAAGTTATTTCTATTTCTATGTCTGTCTTCGCATTGTGACGGAGACTGGATGAGGAATGTTGTAGCCTTAGTATGCATCAGCCGACCTGTTCACATCGCACATCTGCTATACCTGCCTGCGGTCACAATTACCAATAAGGAACTCCAGTGAAAAATATAATGGCTTTAAGAATATATATTCGTATGGATCAGCAAACGCCGATTCTGAATATATAACTTTTTTTATATATAATTATACGTAGAATTTATAAATCGTTATTTAAAAGTGAACCCTCCACACAGCATTCTCCACTCAGTGTCTCCTGTGTAGAGTTACTGTAAAAAAAAATCATCCCATCAAAAAACCTTGTTATGTTGGTACCATTGCATTTGGAACATTTGACGTCACGCGTGTATTCTGTTTTTGGATTAGTATGAACATCTTTATTTTTCGATTTTTTTTTTGTACTTCAAATATGTATTTTTTTGGGTTTGGCGAAATTTAAACTTTGGGTGACGTTAAGCTCTTTAATTGTTGTTCAATATAAAAAAAGCGAAATCGAAATAGACTTTGACAGCGAAAGTAATGCCTTGTGACGACTATTACAATCT